>CM072796.1:0-72790 GCA_036983795.1 Megachile lagopoda | reverse complement strand
TTCAGATTTTTGTTTAAAATGACTAAAGGCAATGAATTTTATACATAAACACTTACATTTTAATGTTATTGTGAATACTAATTCTGTCTACGTAACAAGGTACAGTCCAATGAATTTAAAACGAAACTTTAATATTTCAATACTGTTGAAGATATTATTTAATACTATTCAATATAATCAAAAATATTAATTCTCAGGACATTGTTTTATTAAAAAAAAAAAAAAAAAATCTTTTCATTGAAGCTTTTGAATCATTTGAAAGTTTGTACTGATCAATAATCGGAAGAATTGCATTCGATGCGTGTCCTATTAGTTCTCGATTTCTGCCGCTAGATGGCAAAGCTTATTGCGGTTCGTGAAAGACAATTTTTCCTATTTTTTTTTTCGTGTATAAAGTTTCCAGCCGACTGTAATGCCATATATCCGCCTTTATCGTTCTCACGAAATGATTTGCAATCGACAGTAGGGCATGGAAATGCTTTATTTTACCAAAGATGTAATTTTTTTTTTTTTTCTGTTTTCGTTGATTCTACGTTTGATCGCCAAATTCCGATAGCCCGCGCTAAAACATAAATTTTAAATGCGAACTTTTCAAAATACATACTTTTCGGAATTAGAAAAAAATAATTTAGCAGAAAGAAACCAATTATTCTTCTCATATTTTCTCTATATTCAGTCGGTGCGATTCTGTAGTTAACAATACCAACTCGGATATAACATTCAATTATAATATAACCTTATTTTTCACAAATGTAATGTGATACAAGTACTTTTGTGTGCTACTGCAGATCTGAAAATCACCTTTTTGAAACGTAAAGCGAGTAATAAAGCACCTATGGAAAGCTAAATTTTCGTTGATGTCGATGTTTTAGGTTTTGTGCTACGGACAACAGTGGCACGAATGGTCTACCTTGTAATTCGTCTGTACTGTTCGTTCTAAACGATGTATCCGAAAGAAACTGCATCGGCGGTAAATACTAAATAACGAAATATTTTTAATACGACATACGAAATGGGCTCTGGCAAATGATTGTCACGTAAAATTTCGTTATCTCATTGCGAAGCGTAATTTAAAACAGTCTGTATACATATTTCTGCAGTGCGCGTTGCGGACAACTTCTTTATTGAACGCAACGCTTACAGTATTTTAGCGGGTAAAGTAAAACCCGTAAAAGATCGGAAAACTTAATTTTTCCACTTGCAAAATACTTTTCGTGTCACGACTACGATTCATCAACACGGATTGCCAACCCGTTCGAATTTCTGATTGGCTTTCAAAACGATGCAGGCTGGAATCGAAATTGAAGTAGGAATTTGTTGTTACTTTTTTTTTTTTTTTTTTTTTTTTTTTCGTGAGCCGAAACATTCGGTCTATCGTTGACAAGACTTTGAATATCCCGGTGAAGAATAAAGAGAATAGAAAGTGTTTCATTTTCCCGCGCTCACTCGAGCGGAACGTTTCGGCAACTCGCATCCGTTCCAAAAGATAACGGAAAAAAAAGAAGGAAAGAGAATACCGCAAACGATCATAAGATAAACATATAAATTGGGATGTCGTTTCTGAAGAAGCGCATGTAGTATAATAAAAAAAAAAAGAATCATGTACATGTGTCAAAGTAATTATAATGCCGAGTGTACGTATCTGGTAATCTCCCGTCGCACTCGTTTCAGACATTATATTTTACTTTCGATATTCTTATATTATTATTTATAATGTACGGTTGTCATTGGAGGTAAACAATGCACGGTTTAGAAATATTGAAGAGATTTGTGAGAAATGCGTATAAGTAGCCTGATTGTAGGTGAAAGTGTAAATATGTTTGCTAAATTTTTTTTACTATAATTTGTGGGTAATAGTAATAGAACGTAGATAATAACCGTCACTCGTCGGAAGTGAAATACAATTTAATGAACTTTTCAAAGTAGAATCGCGAATTGTTCGTCTCCAAACTGTAGTTAAATTTTTGTTTCCCGTCAAATACTCGCGACGATATAAGTATACACTTCCGCGTTCACCACTAGATGGACGTGCCTTGCAAAGTTTTCGCTCGAGTATTGATTTTTATACATGTAAATGGTGCATCGTTTGACCTCGCTCTATCTATCCGACGCGACATTTAACAACGGAGCACAGGTTTACTGTATATTCTTACTGTGCAAACTTTTCTGTTATCTTGTCCCTTCGGATGATTTCGGTGTTACTATGTTTCACCGGGCTGACGGTGAAATATCGGTAACGAATGATCTTATCGGAAAGCGAATTTTTTAATAATAACTATATGACATCGATCGAGGAAGTAGATTCGTTAGCTCGTTTCGATTATGCTCCAGAGTGTGCGTTGCAGTTTGTTATCTTGTCGCAAATTCGAAATGGTCTTAGCCGAGTTACGCATAGGGAGAAGAATAAATAGGTAGGTCAGGGAAAAGATACCGATGTTTGTTGGAAACGATAAAACACGTATAATACGGTGGTTATCGCGAGCGGTCAGTTCGGTGCGTAATCTAATCACGATTGCAGTGAACTGCGGTGTATGGTACCGCAGCGCACGTGCGCACGTAAACGTTAATCAAAGTCGAATCGTCCGATTGAAAGGGATCGCGATTATTTTCTGTACATATGTATACATGTATACGTATACGAGCGTACTGCATTCGCGCGATGGCCCGTAGATTGAAAAGACGAAAGTGTAGGTGCTTTCGAGATGCGCACGATTAAATGGACGGAGAGAAACGGGTCGACGTCGACGCAGACGCGTCGTTGGCGGATATACAAAGGAGAAAATTGGTCGGTACTGGCGATGGTCGTGGAGAGTGGTGGGTGGATCCAGGCGGTAGAAAGTGGTGGGTTAACGTTGGTCGGTTGTCAGCCGGTAATCGCGATACCGACACGTAGCGTAATGTTACGTTGAACAGAATATAATCGCGGAGACAGTCGTAGGTAGAATATCTCGTGGAGAGTCGTATTTTATAATGGAGTTGCGCGAAGCGAATCAAATGTTCGACGTCGCGGAAGAGACGACAGAACTATTGTCGCCGTCTCATCGGGATAACGTCGAAATTGAAAGTTATTTTATTCAGTATGCTATTCAAAAGGAGATGATAAATCGCAATCGTTGTTCTGCCAGTCGTCGTTTGCTGAGTCAAACTGCTCATTTGGCAGACTTTAATCTTGCGAATGGTAATCATCAAAAGGTAGTGTATCTCCCGTCGTTTCTTTGTAATCGTTTCGCGATCGGTCTGTAAGTACATGTACACGGACGTACCAGCAACGAGAATTGGCAACGTATCGCGAACGTATCTACGACGGCGGTGTTATTGTTATTCGTATACCGTGGAATTTCGATAAAATTTTTGCGCATCGTTCTCATTTAAACGATTACCGATCCGACAAAAAGAAAAGAAATGAAAAAAACAAAAAAATTCGTTCAGTCTCTGTGTTTACGAGAAGAAGGGATGCATACTGGGGATGCACATTTGCTATAGTCGATGCCCGAAAAGTGGCGTTATCGGGTAGTTTTAAAGTAGCGCGAGTTTAAAAATTTCTTGCAGGTATTTGTCGTTGATTCGAAATGAATAGGTAGTAAAGAGATGCTGGTACTCGAGACGAGAAATCTATTTTATAATTTCTTTTCGTTTTAGGACACACCATGCGTCGGCATCAGTATGATTCACACTTCGAACGCAAACTGGCCCCCTTCCAGAAAAAGAGAAGAGGCAAGAGCGTTGGAAAATCTTCGGAAACGAGTCGAACAGTCAAAATTGTATAAAGCGAATCGCATTACAGACACTTGCGAAGCAACTTCTGCTTCTTTGGTCTCGAGTAACAATCATGCTCGGCAGCTCGATAATCGACCGAAACTGTTGAAAAAGGTGAGAGTATGAAAGGTTCGCCTAAATCGTTTAAGCTTAGCCGGTAGGTCGCGTAGGACAGTGATCGAGAACCAGACGAACAAGCCTAGCCGATGATTATAGCTTATCGATAAGGCAAATTTTTCTCCCGATACTACGTAGATCCTGAGTAACAGGCCAATGAGTATCGCGCAGGACGGTAACGATCTGGAGACCGATTGGCGGGATAGCGAATTTATTACGGAATGTTTATGCTGGCACAATGTTTATCGACAAAGACACAACGCGCCTCCTTTAACGATGTCGCCGCAGGTAAACAATAACGCTGAACGATAAGGAAAGACCAAGTATACCGCGTACGTGTATGTGCTTGTTGCTTTATCGTATCGTTAGGTACGCGTCGTACGCGTACAACGCGAGTCGGTTTAGGCAAATTGCGTAGAGAATTCGAAGGAGAAGTAGAGATCGATTGAAATTATCGTCCGATTTGTTCCGTTTTTAGTTGTGCGAGTACGCTCAAACGTGGGCGAATCACTTGGCGCATACGAACACGTTCTACTACAGAAACGATCGGGAGGTCGGACAAAATCTTTATTGTCGTCCCGGAGGTGCCGTTCCAACCGATGTAACCGGACAAGACGTTGCCTCGTACTGGTACTCGGCGGTGAAACAGTACGATTTTTTGAAAGAACCGGATGTTCTACACGCCAACGTAAACGCAGGTATTTCCGTAGTCTGGTGTATTGTAATACGACGAAATGTAAGTTTTTATATCGAATCGAATCGAATCGTCGCGTAAACGACCCATCGAACGTATCCTATTCTTCGTTGCAGGTCATTTTACCCAATTAATTTGGGCGAATAGTCGTTACTTCGGCGTTGGAAAAGCTCGTAGCAGAAGCGGCAAAGTCATCGTCGTAGCCAACTACCAGCCTGTTGGCAATATATCCGGGCAATTTCAAAACAACGTATTGCCACCTTTGCCCGATAACGTGAACGTCGCTTTGTCGTTACCGCCTCAACAATCGACAAAAATATTTCGCGAAGATTACATCGCATCGGATTCACCGCCACCGGCTTCGTCTTCCGTACCCTTCTCGGATACCGCATCTACGGACAGCGATCGTTCTTCCGTTAGTTCTACGCAATAATACAGACGACCGAATTGCCTTTTCTGCGTTTGCACGCGTCGATGGGATAGGCGTTGATCGATGCGTTCAATCGTCCTCTCTTCTTCCTTGCTTCTTCGATCTCCCTTTTTCTCCCTCTCCCATCGGCCCCTGTCTCCCTCACACGCTTTCCCTCTTTGTTTATCTTTCTTTCGTCGGTCGCTCGTATTCGCTCGTTTTTCGGTTATCTCATTTTTTTTTTTTCGGTTTTTCTTTATTTCTCTCCTGTTGGAATCGTTGCTTTTCTGACAATCTATCGATGAGATAACGCGGAAAGCGCACGTCGGATCGGCTGAGTTGCACCGAACCTACTATAAGAATGTGATTTTCGTATCGTTTTGAAATAATCGATCGTGTGCGCCGTCGTGAAATTGCACGCTAGCGCGTGTCGCGACGACAGAAGACGAAAATACGCTTACGCGATGCATGCGAATGCATTGACTCGTAAATGTAAAAGTAGTTTAATTAGGTTAACACTTGCGTGTATGAAATTATTGACTCGTTCGTTCGATCGAAATCTTGTTCGCGCGTCGTAATAACAGAATAAGTCTACGTTTAGGGAGAAGAGAGAAGAGAACGATGATCGATTTTAAATTGGCGTGCATACTTCGTAGAACAGGCATAAACGATAATACTAACGATATCTGCGTTGACGGTTGTTTAACGGCGACAGCTCTGATTTTTGAAAAGTTGCGCGTCGTAATTACGTTTGAAATTTTCAAGTGCTTTACAAACTTTAAATGATCTCTTCGGATAATACTATTCGGAGCTGAGAAGATTGCGCGTGAAACGTGTGTAGACCTTGTTTGGTTGTACTGTCGTAGAGTCTTGTTCCGATATAAACGTGAACAGATGACTCTCGCCGTTTATTCGTCGTTCGTCGCGAAACGGTCGGGTCTTCCCTGACGAACCCGCGTGACCTCCGAAAATCGGCCGGTGTGAAGGAAGTATTTCCTCTTGCCCCTGTTCCGTCCCGTGAGTAATCTTTTCGGTTCTGTACAGTACGTACGATACGTTGTATCGTGGATCGCGAACTGAACACCTACGATCGTTAATTGTTAACTGTTAACTATTCGAGATACCGTTCCAAACGATCCAGACGTACCTTCGGGTATTCGTATCTACTATGTATTCGTTCGTTCGAACGGATATCCATCGAATAGACGAATTGCCGAAAGTAGTTGAGCCAACCTTGTATTATCGATCTGGCAAAGTTTAGTATATTATCGTTGAATTCGTCGTTACGATGATATCGTGTATTACGAATATTTATATACGTATGGCATGTATGCACGCGCGTACCTTAGAAAATACCTACGTTTGTACGTTTCTGCTAGTGAGACAACAGATTGGTAGCTTAGCATGTTAGTACGTTAACCCGTTTGTGCTTGTATCGTTACGTTATTATCGCAGCTTTTTCTTTCAACTGTTATTCGTTAACGATACCATCGTCATCTTTCTTGTACGGTAACAGGTTATTTTTAAGGTACTCGTTTCGTTGCTTCGGCTATGCGTACATTCGATACACGCGCGTACTTGTTTCGACACAGGTATTAACTGACGGTTTTACTTTTCGCGTGATTACGGTATATTCGTTATTACCTTGCTAATAACTGAACGGAACGAACGATGACAAGAGTTCGATGTTCGCGTTCAGTGTTTTCTTACGGAACAGGATCCAGTTTTTGATCCAAACTTGTCATTACGAATTCAAGAGTGTTATTCGTTTTCCGAACAGGTACCGAATACGAGAAAAGTAATTGACACGCTACGTATCATCGTTTAGAGATACGTTCGAACACAAATAATTCGTCGTTCGGTATAGCGTAGAAATTTGAATCGCCTAATTCGCAAAACGGGACAACGGTTCTGTTGAGAAGGAGAAGAGGAAAAAGAAAAGGATACAGAGAAAATGACGAGCAACACCAATAATTATACAGATGTTATAGATTTATCGCTAACTACAACATTTTTCTGAAATGTTTTTTCACTTTTTCTACTGCCCAAAGCGCGAGCAGTTGAACAAAATATTGTTCCTATTAAGATTCAGATGGATGGATTAAATACAGCTTTGCTGGAGTAGTTAGGCCTAGAAAAGTGTTCGCACGGTAAATTTCTTGCTTCGAATTAATTCGAATAATTCCAGTCGAATAGGTACGTTTAACGTCGAACAAAATAGACGTATACCGTAACAAAAATAAGTGAAACACTATCGGAACTGCTCCAAATTCTTTCGATATAATTATTGTTATTGTACGAATACTGCCACCAGCGGTCATCTATAAACGAATTAAGTCGACGCGATCTGATTCGATCGGTGCTCGGCGATTCGATGCTTTTATCGCTTTCAGTTTTTCCCTTTCTTTACGGGAAACGTTAAATATTGATTAACAGAATCATACGTGTAAGGTTTGAAAAGAAAATTCGTTGAATTTATTGTTAACGGACGAAAAGTATTTCAATAGGATTCATCGATTAATCGTTTAAACGGTATGCTCGGGATGTTCGTACCGTCAAACGTACATATTGTATAGTTTCGATCGGAAACCGGATGTGAGTAGGTATGTATATACAATGTACATATATGTACATGCATACATTATGACCGATTGATTACGTTCGAAAATATCTCAAAATAGTTATACGAATAGGTAATGTTACTTTGACTGAAAATCCAATTTTTATCGAATATCGCGGTGATCTCGGCTTCGAGTGTTGTTCTTACTGCATCGACATAGAATGTTCTTCGAATAAAAGGCAACTACATATTTTCTTCTTCTTCGTTTTGTCCTGAAGTAATAAAATGAAGTTGACAATTTCAAATACATCTACATGCTTAATAATATGATAATTTTGTAATTGCATTGTTCAGACATTTTTTAAACTGCGATCAGTTTTGCAATTTGGCAAACTGTAATAGTAATTACTCGCAATTACGAGAGAATTTTTATTAGCATCGTTCTGAAAAAAAAAATAATCGTTGCAAGTACCGTGTATGTATATCATCAGTTTTTCCGTACGAACAAGAAAGAAAGTTATTCGTTAAGGTGAATATTTCATAGATTTATTTGTGGAATAACGATATCTTCTCAGACAATCCGACTAATACAAAAATTTAACGAACAAGTATCGTCTCTTTAATTTTTCCTTTGTCAGTTCGCTGGATTATAATTAACATCCTGTTTATTTTTTCTATCTTTCTTTAAAATTCATACATTTTTCATAGATTTACATAATATACGTAAATAATAAATTATAAAGATACGCTGACTGTTTCTGTTGCGTTGAATCGGTAAAATGGGAAACGTTGATATACATATTATCTTCGCCTTATACAGTGACTACAGAATTGTAGTCGACGCTTTCAGAGCGCGTACGATGATGCTGCCCTCTGAATTTAGTTTTGCGCCGACTTTCAGTTTTCTACATTGAATACCTACTTCGAGATTCTATGCACCAAGGGGAATACCCATAGTACAAAACTATATAAAACTGATATAAGGGATTGATAAGATTTTGTTCGTTTATCGAAGATTAGTCGAGGATTTGTTAATTGAAATGTTGACTATGGATAATAAAAAGGTATACCTTTTCTTGTATCATGAATTAAGCAAATTGAATTTTTTCGTTCATGTACTTTAACGATCATGTTATCTTTGAAATTATTAAATTTTGGAATGACCATCTTCTAAAATATATCGATAATGCGTGCAATATTTAATATTCTTATAATTATTTGTGATACAGTGATACATACGTGAAAATACTTAAATTTATTTATGTTATTTATATCGACAGACGAAATGGAACGATATACTGGAGGAATTGCTCCAATGTTGTGTATGTTTAGACATACCTAATTCAACGGTGGTACAATGTTCGAATGGACATCTGATTTGTCAATCTTGTAAGAGAAGACTGGAAGTGTGTCCGATATGCAATCACCAATTTATTCAAACGAAATGCCTAGTTGCCGAGGACATAATTTCTAGAATTGAAGATATGAAGGTCATACGGTTCGAATATTGTTTTAATAAAATTAGTTAAACTTGCGTCGATATTAGAGTATGTAAATGTTTTGAAGGTCTGTAATTTTGTATCGCAATGTGACCATTTGCTCATTAAATTCAATTATTCATAAAGGATAGTGGTTCGTTGGGTTTTGTCAAATGATTCTTTACCTAGCATTTTTATGCACGATCGATATGATAGATGATCAAGATAATGAGTTGTTATATCAAAGTATGAAAAATAATGTTACATACAATGTTTAGCGTGTAAAATTTTGTTAACGCTTTATAACACTTTTTCTACGACGAATCGTGCAAAAGTGAACGAAAGATTTTCATTTCGTTAATAAACATTTTTAAGAACACGATTGTAATACTATTTATACATTTAATCATAGATTTTATATAAAAATTGTGCGTAATCTTTTACTTTTGTACATATATTAGTAGGTTTGGTGTTACTTGCATCAAAGCAATACAAATGTCACATGAACAGGGGTGAAACGATCTTACCTATTTCTTAATTATTGCATTTAACAGATGAGTATAGCCGAAGAAATCATGGAGAAATTGCAGCAACGCGAACAGCAGTCTGTTAACACTTATACTCAGACAAGTTTCACTGTAGCTACAAAATGTGTTGCAACGCAAACAAACAATACTTTTACAGATGAAAAAGGAAAGAAGAAACAGCTTTATCAATGTTCTATTGGTTGTTGCCAGTTCAAGACCTTTTACAAAGTACTGCTTCAACATTTAACAGAACAGCACAGGAATGTGTTTTACAATGTACTGATATATACTTTCTTTCTGATTGTATTTTAATATGTTTTCATTCAGAAGTTACTGACGAAATATTTAAACTTCAGATTTGTCAAGAAGGTGAAGTAATCAGCGAAAGCTTCGTACTAAATGTTGATAAATTGCCGAGAAATTATGACTATGCACTTTTTGTGAATAACATGAATTTATTTTTTCTTAAAATTAAAATCCATAATAACGGACAATTGGTAGCTAATCTACGAGTTGTAGATAAGAATGTTGTAACCACACTATTTCAGTATCGGTTTTTAGTTACCGATGGATCATGCTATTTACGTCGTCGTGGGATGGTAATATTATTAACATCGAAAATTGATTAAAATTTTATATTCGAATGAATTCATCATTGAAATCAGTTGATGGTTCGGTAAATAATTTCTTTATATTTTAAATAGGTGACATCCTGCTTGTTACAAAGAGAAACAGCTTATCAACATAGTGTTCGCATGGACGAAAAGGAAATGTCGACATTGATACGTGCAAAGTCAATTCAATGTACCATAATTATAAAAAAATGCGTACACCCGATGAAAGTAATTAATACGACATCGAACGAATAATTAATTATTACGCAAGTTTCATCGGACTCGTAACATATGTGTATTTTTAATTAATAAAATATAATTTTTCATTTCATTCTTGAAAACGAACTAATTTATTATTTATTTCGGTATTACATAATTAAATGTTTGTTTTGTTTTTTTCTTTCATCTTGAATACTTTGTGTTTTCTTCGATTGTAAAATGCAGAAACTTGGTTTATTCTCTTCGTGCATTACATATATATATATACATATATATATATATATATATATATATATATATATACACACGCACACATGCGTACTGTTTGTTTTATTAATAAAGCATCATTTGTAAACAAAAGTTGTACACAATTGTTATAGAATGTCACCGAAAGACGTAAAATCATTCTCACAAAATATATGTTCTCGACGTGTGCGATATCTTTTTTGGATCGTTTGTTTATTCGTTCGTAACAAATCTTTATCTTGTTGAACTTCATTCTTTCGCCTTCTGGTCACATTCGCCTTGATCGGACTACTTTGAACAATTTCGTCGCACATCATTCATTATCGGAATACCATTGTTTGCTATCGCGCCCGCAATAATGTGTAAAATAACAAACACCTACGTGTTTATATAGCGTAATTCATAACGCGTTGGACGTATGTATCGTTCACCTTACGTTAACGAACATCTAATCAGCTACGAAACCCTCTCTTTTAACCCTTGGTTCGTAACAAATTTAACGTTTTCGCCAAACGATCGATGGAATTTATTGTTGTACGTTTTGCTAGATGCCCTTGGTAAGCTAAATCCATAAACTGGATATATCTTTTTTCCAATATATTTCGTCATAATACTACGTTGCTTTCCTTCAGGTACCGCCTTCGCGTAATGACTTTTGCTGTTCTAGAAGCCGCTCTAACGGAGATGGGCCGGGGCCAGACCATAAAGATTGTTGACTAAGTCGAGTTTTTGTCTGATCTTGATTCGATGCGTTGGAACTTTGTGAATTACATCCCCATGTATTGTTACTGCTAAACAACGAGTAGGTGTTTCCTGTACCGACCAACTGATTTGGTTTCACGTCTACCTGTAAACGAACATACAAAAATGTATCTATTATTTACAATGACGCATAGTGTAACGCGAATTCGTATAGCGGTGTCACATCGTTAGATTAATTTATATTCTACGCTTGAATTTGAGTAATACCTACTTCTAAAGGTCCGGAGCTTTCCAAATTGCTCGCGTTGCCAAAATGTTTTCCGTGCTGCTGCGATTCCGACTGATAATCATTGCAAGCTCTTAACGAGACTGAGATCATGTTTCCTACGTTGGAAGAAGAACTGTCCCACTTGTGATAATTTTCTATGGCTGGTGTATCTTCGCCGGATAATTGCATATTTCTGCCAGTTGAACCCCAAGGTACCGAAAATTGTGGTTGTCGAGTGTCTTTCCACAGATTGAAATTCGCCGTCTCATAATTTTGAAATAACGGATTAAAATTGTTCACAGTCTGGGATTGATTTTTAGACACGTTCGCATGATTGGGTAATGAAAATTCTAAGATATCGGTATTTTTATTGTACACCGACGAAGACAATTGTTTCGGTGATATCTGTCCAAAGGCATTTTGGTTAAAATCATTTTGATTAAAATTAAACTGCAAATTCGGTGTAGTGGCCGAATTTAACGAATTTAACGAATTAATCGGTACGTTCGACACCACAGGTGCAGCCGTTTGATAAAGCTTCTTCTGATATGTATTTATTGTCGATAAAGTACAAACGTTTGTAACGGATGAACTAGTTAAGGGAATTTGATTATGTAAAGATACTGTGCCTGGCCGGAGACTGGTTTTTCCAGCATTTTGTTGCTGCATACTCAAACCATGATTCTGCTGAATGCTCAAGCTATGACTTTGTTGTTGCGCGTTTATACTTTGTTGCAGAGCTATGTTCCCAGTTTGCTGAGAATTGATATTCTGCGAAGCATTCGATATAACGGTTTGTTGAGTCGAAGAAGGAATTCCAACAGTTTGATGTAACAACGAATTCTGAGGTATATTTGGAGTTTGCAGTCTCTGATGCATAGACCTGTTCTGGTTCGATGTATGTTGTAAACTTATATTTTGTGGCATCGAATGTTGTGTTGGGCTAGAAAAATGCCCTTGAATCGGATAACTCGATATATTACCTGCGTGATTCGTCATATAATTTTTCGTGAACTGTGGATTCTGTACATTGAATGTTGGATTTTGATAACAAATAGTTCCGACCACGCACGGAGAAGTAGCAGATATCGTTGTTAGAATTCCAGATGTTTGTTGGTCCTTTGGAGTAATGTAATTGATTTGAGATGGCTGAGAAACATTATGTTGTAGTTTGGTTGTTTTAGTTTGATTCGAGGGTGTAACGAGTTGATTCTGTACGGTAGTCGTGACAAAAGGCATCAACGGTAATCGATTTTGAACGGTGATCAGTGCATTCGAAGACAAACTGGGAACACTACTCTGTTTCGATGTTTCTCCGATAATTATCGGTGGTATATTCTTGTTTTCGGCGGACATACCTTTCGTCGGTGATACCGAACTTAGTTTAACCCTCTTCTCGTTCTCCTCTTCTACATTTAACGGAGACACGTTCTTAAACGTAACTTGCTTCTGTTCGGTTTCGGCACGTCGCATTATAGTTTGCATCGCCACATTTTGTCTCGGTTTTCTAATCGCAGGTAACACGTTGTTATCAAAAGAACTCGATTCTGTATTAACGAGCAATGGATCTTTGCTTCGTTCCAATGAACCTTGAGGTTTTAAAATACCTATCCTTTTATCCAAACCGTGTTCCAACGTATCGATATCCGTGGAACCTTTACTACTGGCAGTTTCCGAGAGTACCGGACTAATTGATACAGCAGACACGGCGGATTGTCTTTCTTTATTTAAACTGAGCTCCTCCAATTCTTTCATCAGTTCGTTACTCAAACCGTTTCCTTCGCTCATAGAACTGAATGTATTATTACCTTTCTCCTCTCCCAATGTAATGGCGATTAGCGCGGAACCATTGATTTTATATTGCGCTAAACAATGTCCCAAACGAAGGATACGAACTGCACGTAATTTATTGGAAGCGTCGATATCGTCTTCTAAATCGGTATTTGTGAATTTTAAGCACTCGAAACTTTTTTCCAGCGGTAAAAATCCTTGTAAATCACGATCCTCTGGCAGTGGTACTTCGATATATTGATCGTACGGAAAATCAGCTACGCAATTTTGCAACGCATTCAGTAATACGCACAAACTGGGCCAGATTTGAAGTCTCGACGTAAAAGCCACTTCTTCCAAAACTGTGGGTTTCGTGTGAATCCAATCAAGGCACAGTTTTATAGAAGGCAAAGCGAAATACTCCAGGATAGAATTTTTTATCGTATAGACAGGTAACAACAAAGCAGACAAGCTGCCTGCTATAAGATCTAAAATACAGTCCCGAGCAATTTTCTCGTCGGACGTTAACTGTTCGTGTTTCGATGAGTCTGTGTTACCCGCGACAACGTTCGTTGCGTGTTCCAAAGCGTACAAGTTGATTACGAACATTTGTACGAGCATCCAAGAGCTAAAACTTTCCGTTGCGACCAAGGCTGTTAACGTTTCGGTTAACAATTTTGCATAAGTAGAAGCGATTTTTAAATCTCCAAGATTATGAATTACACCATGAAGTTTCAGAAAGACAGATATATACTCTTGAGAAGTCAGTTTGGTTTTCCCATCGATATTTAACGATGTATCGTTTAAAGCGGATGATAATGTTTTCGCCAAGTTCGTTGTGGCTACGGGAAATGGATGTTTCACGGCAACAGATCGTGTATAATGAAACACGGTCCCCAATTTGTTACCACGTGATGCTTCGAGCAGAGCTAACTGATTATAAGGTTGTCCACTGGATGGTGACAACGACACTGCATGTCTGTAAAACAATTCCGCTTGTTTACTTTCGTTCCTGTAACGAGCGATATCTCCCAAATGAACAAGGCAATATTGGCACGCATAAAAACACGACGATTTGTGAGGCACTGATAGTTTCTCGACAGCTTTCCATGGTGATGTACACCCGTATACATAACCTTTCCTAGAAAATAGAGATCGCGTCAAATTTTTGGTCTTATCAAGTAACGTATCATAAATGTCGCTTAATACAAGACAGAAAGAAACAGAACCATGAACAGGATAATCTAACCTACCTACTTACCTTCTGAATGGTAAATCCAAATCAAACGCCGTACAAATTTCTTGCAATAACGTTAAATAGAAACCACTCGCCGCCTCTAAACACCAACTAAGTAAAGCCTGAGATTCTCCGCGCTTAGGATTCTTCCTGTCTTTTGCTTGCGATTGCAAAGTTGCTATGTAATTTTTAAATCCAAGGTTCCAAAGTTCTTGTTCAACTTTTCTATCCAATGCATATTCCAAATCCAATATAAGAACTTGTTGATATATCTTTTGTAACTGTTGCTGACATACCCACGCGTCATTGTCGTTTAAAAGATCTCTGCAACGTTGTACTTTGTCTTTTAACGGTTCTGCTTTCCTAAAGTATACAGAATTAAATGAATTTTTGAATCGCACCAAAATATTCTACTCGATTTTAAAAATTAACCATTTATTTCTGGCTTACTTTAGAGCTTGTACAGCCGCGTTTAGGCCCATATTTTGTGTACCTCGAATCGTCGGTGCGATACGTTTTGCCTATTTAAATAAAAGAAATTAAATATGATTTCTTTGGTTATGCACAAAAAATCTGAACACAATACTATTTGTTGATATGTTAGACAGCACATTATAAAAAACTGTTTAATTTTGTCACGATATTGGATAAAATATAAAATATCGTATTTCCATTGGTTATTCTCTTTTTCGATTAAGTTTGACAGAATACATAGGAAATTTTTTCCCGTTTCGAGTAAAAAACCATCGAGCAACTAGCATATCAAACTGATCAAATTCAGAATCATGCCAATGAATCTAAATAATTACACATATTTTTTCACGATCAGAATCTCGTAAAAAAGAAGTAATCAAGTTACTACCCGCTAATAAAAACATTGAAAATAATGAAGTTTCAACATAACGAAACTTTCACAATTTTTTAAAGTAACTTGATTTATTGAATGCATAAGAGTCGATATCTGTTACACTCGAAAAATCTAGGTTAACTATAGCCTAATACTGATAGACAACGAAAAGAATTCGTAAATAACAAGACCGACGATCAATTCTACAGTAAAAAGTTGTACAAGTAGAAAGAATATTTGAAATGTTCTGAAAATAATAAGAAAAACTTACTTTCACATATTTACGTTAAAAAGAAACCTAAAATACACCGCATTACTGATACGTGCTTGACGATAATGGAAAAACTGCACCGCCCCCACGTTAAACATTCAACTTACTTTTGGTTATAACCAAAAGCATTTAAACTTTCTACAAGTATTGTCATCAAAATTAATAAAAGCATATTATCGCGGTGTTTATTAACAGATAATCGATATAAACGTTAAATTATAAGGAAATTTTAAATACTCGTATATCGTGTTCCATAGAATTCTAGTTGTTTAGCGATTACGCGAATCGAAATTTTAGGTTAGAAGGAAACCGTGGAAGACGCTAATATTATCGTACAAAATGTTGGTGTTCATCTTTGCCAAAATTTCCATACACTTTCAACGACATTATAATGGGATAAATAACTATCGATTATTTTCGATAGTATGTACATTCATTGTGTTACCTACAATATTTTCCGTAGCATGTAACAAGTTGACAGCTCAGTTTGATCAAATATACATATAGAAATTTATAACATATACTATTATGTAAACGATAATACAATTTTACATGGATATTGTTTGTAATAAAATAGTATTTATCATGTGTTTTTTTTTTTAGCTCGTAATGATATTTTTTTGTTGCAGAGTCGTTCGATTTCTCTTAACGAAGGAAAACAAACGAACATGGAAACGAAACGAAAAGAAATGATGGCGCGCGGTCTTCCAAAACAGAAACCTTTAAAAGGTGTGAAACAAATTGTTGTTGTAGCATCCGGAAAAGGTGGAGTTGGAAAATCTACGGTTGCTGTAAATTTATCGACCGCGCTAAAAATTGTTGAGCCAAAAAAATCTGTCGGTTTGCTCGATGCTGATGTGTTTGGACCATCAGTACCCTTGATGATGAATTTGAAACATTCTCCTGTAGTTAACGATGCGAACCTTATAGAACCACTTTTAAATTACGGTGTGAAGTGGTGAGAAAATGATTTCATGCATTTTACTCACGCCGCCACCGATGTTTTCCAAACCATAAAGTTTTCTTTCGCGTATAGCATGTCTATGGGTTTTCTAATCAATGATAAGTCTCCAGTAATTTGGAGAGGATTAATGGTAATGAGCGCAATTGAGAAATTACTACGCCAAGTAGCATGGGATCCTTTGGATTATCTCATTATAGACACTCCGCCTGGAACAGGAGATACACACCTTTCGATTGTGCAAAATCTTCCAGTTACGGGCGTATTGTTGGTAACTACGCCTCAAAAAGCAGCTGTGGAAGTAACAGTGAGGGGAGCAAATATGTTTAAACAATTGAACGTTCCAATTATTGGAATCGTAGAAAATATGAGTAATGTTACATGCCCTAAGTGTAACAATAAAATAACTCTTTACGATAATGGAACAGAAATTTTTGCTCAAGAGCTTGGTATTGAAATTATGAATCTGTTTATACATGTATTAATCATACGCACATATGCACGCGCGTGCCCACACATTACGTAGGGTTGCAATTTTCCATATTTTGTTGTAGGTGTACAAGTTTTGCAAACTATTTCTCTGTCAGAGGATATCGTGAAAAGTTGTGACATTGGTAAACCAGTTGTATTATCTACACCACAAAGTACTGAAGCTTATGCGTACCGAAATTTGGCAGAACATATAATTTCATTTTTAGCTAATCAACCGTTAAACGAAGAATAACTATTGGGAAACATTTCTTTTCGGTTATATTTACACATTTTGCAAAAAATTCGTGTAAATTTCTTCGTTTATGAAGATCGGCTAATTATTTGAAAAATGTCATTAAAATTTACAACATTCTAACGAAGAACAATGTGAATTATCTTCAAACTAAAAATGAAGTACTTATAATCATGATTATCCCCACCTATCTTACTATCTTATCCCCTCTTTCAACGATGTTAAATTCTGAGTGTATATAAAATACTTCCGTTCATTTTCTGAGTATTTCATCGCGAATATTAATTCATGGTATGTATGGTTTAGGTTTACCATCTTTCATGTTCTTTCGTATTTAAATTACTTTTCTTGCCTTTACATTGAAGAAGAAGAACGAAAAGCATGAATACAATTTAACAAAGTTACATAGATTCTTGATGTATACACTTGTATATGTATGCAGATGTATACACTTCATTCTTGGCCGATTTTTTCAGAAGAATAATAAAATTATGATTTAACGAATTTTTTTAATAGGTAATGTGTTCAAGACGAGATGATTTGCAACATTCTCATTATTGATATAAAATAGTTTAACTAAAAGTTTATAGCGCAAATGCTATTTATGTTTATGCAAATATACGTTTTGATGTTACACGTATCTTATTACCATTATTGGATTTATTTTCTCTTTTATTTTATTTTGCAGATTCGCATACAAAAATGAATAATAACGATCATACTAGCATCCATTCTGACGCGAATGCTGAAGTTTATGACATTCCAATGAATGTTCTTATCAGGCCTATTCCTCCAATTGTGGATGAAAAAAAAGTTGAAAGTTTGGCAAATACATTGAATAACCCGGAAACAGAATCATTAGTACCACCGATCGATGTTTTATGGATTAAAGGTAGCGAAGGTAACGAGATTTATCATGAGCTTTTAAAAAATTTTAGTAATTAAAAGTATTTCTTAATGCATTATTGGTTATTTGAAATATGTTTCTAAGCAAAGCGAGTAAAACAAACGAAACATTTTTAACGAAAGAATCTTCATTCTTTATACCTATATTAGCTCCGAAACAGCTTCACCTATTGCTGTATGTGAATTCTTCTGATGATTAATGTCGTTGACGAATAACGAATTTTAGAATTTCATCGCACATAATGGTCGAAGTGTCATATTAGAACGTGCAATAAGTTGGCCTCAGGTTTTTCAAATATTGCTTTTTTTTTATTTAAACAAAAACTGTATGGCTTGGTGCATAAGCGTATGCTTATTAATTTATCATTCGATATTACCATTCGTAAACAGCAATTTATACATATATAATCGTGTTTAGCGACATTGTTTTTTTTTCCGAGAATTTAAAGATTTTTTATTAAAAATATCAACATAATATACAGTGAAGTGTCCCATTATTGGTAGTTTGAGTAAACACATGTTTACGATGTGTGTGTGTTTTTTTTTTTTTTTTTTTTTTTTTTTTTTTTGAGGGCTGGAGGGGGGGGGCAGCGGCGGCTCGTCTTTTTTTTGGGCTGGAAATTATTTTCCATAAAACAAATTTATTGAAAAATGTACATACAAAAACCCTTTTAGGGGGCGATTACTATTACTGTTTCGGCGGATGTCATCGTTATACAGCTCATCAAAGACTTGGGAAACCATATATAAAAGCCAAACTGATACGATCAACAATGGCAGATCTAAAATTTTATCTTGGTGGTTCTATGCCAAATTTAAAATAATGTTGTAACATTTGTATGTCGTTGCTTTACAGTTTTGCTGTAAAAAAAAAAGATAAAAATAATAATTACATATTAATTATAACATTTCCAGTTAACATGTACAAGTTTCAATTTTAAATCTTTATAATTAGTTTTAAATCGTGTTTGAATGTATTTATACACATATTAAGTGTTTTTATTTCAAAACATATAATAAAAATGTATAAGTTAATAGTTTTTTAATAATACAGTTACATTGAATCTATATAATATATGTCCTGAACAATTTATAACGAATAACGTTATTAGCATTCCTTGTACGATATATTTTTATTTTGTAATTGTAACGTTAGCAAACGGTTCAACTGTAAAAAAAAAAAAAAAAAACAAGAAATTAGTTTTTATGTAAGAATTTATATGCACTTATGTTGTCTGTTTTCAATAATAATTAATAATTATTTTTTATTATTAAAGAGTTGAAAACCTTTCGAGTGTGTCGAAACTTCTATGTATAGTACATTTATGTCGATTTATATGTATACATATCTAAATCGTATTAAATGTGTATATACGTGTGTGCATTTTTTATACATTTACGTTTTTTGTTCTTTTTTTAAATCAAACTTAAAAGTAATTTTCCTATTTAAATATATACGCGGTCGTTTCGATATAATTTCTACTACTTTTATCCACATACGGATCTCTTGAATTTTGTTCATGGTAAGTTTTATGATTAGTTTCTTTAATAAAATACGGTTTGTATGTTTTAGTTGTTTCGGCTGCTACTGTATCCGATACGTCATCTGCTGTCTCAGTTTGACGCACATGATTCCTAGATCTATTATTTTTTAAGTGAGTAGGTATGATTGATTGTTGTAGATGCAGCAATTGTGTGTTAGTAACCTCGCAATCAATCTGCATCATTGTTATATCATTAGCAGGCGTTGAAAATGTTTCTGCAAAAAAAAAAAAAAAAAAAAAAAATAAAAAAAATAAAAACAGTTTAATTTAGCTGTTTCGTTATGATTGGACATCAAACAATAAGGCAAACAGACCATTCATAGGAAGTGCAGGAAGGACCAGTGACATTCTTGGTCTTCCTGTACTATTTTTGCTCGAAGCTGGCAAAAGTAAATGTTCTCCGCTAAACCAAACAACGTAAAAGGTATCATCTCTTCTTCCTAAAGCTTCAAACAAAGAGGCATGCTCTTTTATTATAGGAGAAAACACTTCCACCGCATTTGATATAGGTAGATCGGTTTTTTTTTTAACTATTTCAGATTTTCTTCTGTGAGGCAAATTGCGTTTATGCTTAATTTCTGCCTGCATGGTACGAGGAGACGACAGAAATTCCCCCAAAAGTTTTGCATCTAACTTTGCTTTCTTCGACATACTCCAATTATCTTTATCAGATTTTCCACCGATCCAGCGTCTTAACTCATAGTCTAAACGAATTGATTCGCTTTGATTAATATGCATTGGACACATTGGCTGAGGCATTGACATGTTCTTACGAAAATTATTTTGATCTTTTTCTTGAATTTGATCTCTAGGTGTCCACAGTAAGGTTCTTCCGTGTCTAACATATTGTGTGTTAATAGGTATATCAGCTGGTAATGTGTTAAATCGGTTACTTTGTGAGAGTAAATCTCTGTAACAAAGAAATGTTTTAATTTAGCATATGTTATGTTATGTTATTATGTTTATTTTACTAAATTGATATTTTTTATTGTCATTAACAGAATTTTCATAATGTCGATTATCGAACCATAATTTATTACAAACTTACCTAAAACCGTTAACGTTTAAAGATATCATAAAAACCATTCCTAAAAGAATAGCAACATTCTTTTTATTTACATTATGATTCATGTTTTTAAATTTACTGCTAGCGCTTATATCTTCTAATGTCGAGAGTTTTTGTTTTAAGTTTGTATTTTCCTAATAACAACAATCATATAGATTTATCAAATAACTAATACACCGTAATATGTGCATAACGAAATACGTACAATTTTTAATTTTTTATTCTCTTGTTGCAAAGCACAAATTTGTTTTTCCAACGAAGATACATATTCCTTCTTTTTTTTCCGTGACAGACAAGCTGATTCTCTATTTTTTATCATTCTCTGCTGTCTTTTTAATGCTTTTATTTCACATTCTTGCCGCCCAGCAAAATTAATATCTTGAATTTCACTTTTTATAACGATAGGAGTATAATTTGTGTTTTCAGTTTTAATTACTATAGGTCTACACCCAGGTGAATCATTTTTTACAACCACAGAAGTGCATCTTGCCATTTCATTGTTAAGAATCAAAGATGTATCAACAGCTTTAACGGTTGATTCTTTCACAGGTGCATACAATTTAGAAACATTATCAATTACTTTTATATGATTCTTCTGCTGTATTTGAACTGTTTCTGCTTCTGTTCCTATTTGCATTGATGGAAATTGTATAGAAGTTCGAATCTTTTCATCTCCTTCGGTTGGTAATAAATGAGCTATAAAAGGGTATGACGTATAATTTTGTTTAGCTTTTTGGGCCAAAGTGACAAAATTTTTGGTGTTCAAATATATAGTACCTTGTGGTTGTTCTACAAAATTTGAAAACATATAAAAAAAATATATCGTGCAATTTAAGTCAAACATAGAATCAACTAAAATAAATTATTTTACCTTACCATCGGCTGTAAATTGTATATTATTTTTTGGCTGAACTCGAACACGTTTAGCAGAATTTACTTTGGAGAGAGCAAACTTTGCTTGCTTTATGTCTTGTGATTTAAATGGTTTAAGAGTTACTTTTTTTTTTACCGTTGTTTGATTCCATATATGTTCTGGGGACTTGCATGGAGAAACATTTTGTGGAGGTGAAATAGGTGGTGTTTCTAAATTTGGCTATAATAAATAAATATATACAACACCTATACTCCATTCAACGAGTAGTATCAACAATAGTAAGTAGATGCACGTGATTTCATTTAGCCAAGTCAGGAGTTTATGAAATATGTAAATTTGTCCCTGATATTGGTAATTAGCTAAGATATTATAAGTAACATTAGCCAACAGTTGAGACCCTTGTCTGTTTCTATATTAACGCTTGTATATTTTCTTTGTAGCCTGCTGACTCGACTGGTTGGATGAAGTATAGGCATTTGATTTATTACAACAGATTTTTAAATAAATTGTAACCATACCTTAAGATCACACGATGAAGTAGCAAAACTGTTTTCTATTCGTGCATCTAATTTATTGGATTCTAACTGATTTGGTATAGGTGACAAAGGCAATTGTACATAAGGGCTCATAGGTTCTAATTTAATTTCTATCTCTGCATCGTTAATCAAATCTAAATTTGCAACAATAAATACAATGATTTCTTTTATATTTAAACTTTTGTAGTTAGTTATCATCTTATTTAAAAAAGATCTAAATATAAAATTTATACCTGAATTTTGTAGTAGTGTGCTTGTATTGAAATCTTTGAAGCTAGTAACAGATTCTCCTAAAGAAATGTCATTCATAATTTGATTATTGATACCATCGTCCATCTTTGAAGATATTTCATTTTCTAAGAGAAGAGGTATGCCTAATTCTGAACTCAAACTTTGAAACAGATCGTCTGGTAGAAGTGAATAATTGTTATCTGTAAACAATTTTTTAAAAAAGAAACTGCAATTAATTAAAATCATTGTACATAATTTTAACAGTTGGAATATCTTGCTTGTTATTGATAAAAAAATTTTTCATAGACAAGTTGAATGTTTTCGAAAGAAACATAATTTGACAGAATTTTGACATAATTTGACTGTGTTTTGTACACAGTGTATAAATGATATGTTAAGTCATTAATGTTCTTGTAAATAGAATAATACGTTCTTTAATGTATTATTAGATTCTATTGGACATTTTTCACAAAAGGATATCAGCCTGGTTTATATAGAAAAACAGTCGGTTTAATAAATATTTACATTTAACAATTAATATTTCTAATAATTTATTATAAGCTGAGTTATATGAAAATTCAAAGAAGCTGTTCAAAATGTTTGCTTTTAACTTCAATATATTATGAAATCAAATTATATCTCGGTCAAAATCATTCAATTTGTTTTTGAAACATTTTCTGTTATCAAGAATAAACAGTATATTCCAATTGATAAAGTTAGGTGGGATATACTATGTATTGATAAAACAAAAATAATTGTCCAATTTACAGCACCTCTTGATAAATAAAAAGATAAAAGGAAAGTTAATAATCATTATGAATATATAACTTTTCTTGACACAATATTCTGAATGAAAGCATATTATCGAGTACATATATTAGATATATCAGAGGACTAACATAACAGAAATTATAGTGATTGTATATTTATAATTAATAATTTTAACTTATTAGGCTTGATATCGACTGAATACTTCAGTCAGAAAATATGATAACAAGCATAACGTTAATTTATCATAAAAGAAGAAATTAGTGTTTACTAACAATACATTACATTAAAACGTTATTGCCCATACCCTCAAATTCTGGAAACATCTGAATTTCAGATGCTGCGGTATCGATACACTGTGAATCTTGATTTATTAACATTTTAATAAATGTTAAGCTATTAATAAAATGTCTCCTTCTTTTCAAAACGTGTTAAATATTTTAATAACCTACAGAGTAGCTAGTGGTAAAAGAAAAATATTAATATCTTTCTATTTAAAAATAAAAATAAAATTCTATTGTATTATTAACATTTAACTACACGAATAATTTGTGACTAATACTTAACAAGAACAATCTCAATTCATAAAAACACATGTCAACTTTAACAATATCATACTGTCACATTACATTTGCTACGATGATAACAATGATGGCGCATACGCTATGACGTTATGACGCTATCTTGGAAACACTTGGAAATAGTAAATACTATTGTGATCCGTGAGCTCAATCGTTCAGGACATACGGACTGTTCAGCGAATTAGTATGTACTTTTTTTAAAACATTTCCAATAATCCAACAAAAATGTGTTTTTAAATAAAAAATCGTCAGTTTTTAATCAGATATACAAACTAAATTATTTAACATTTAAAAAAATATTTCTTACGATAAAAAGTCAAGGTCACCTTAGCTGTTTTATGCGATTTGGTGTATATGTTTAATTTTCATAACATTGTAAACAATTAATGTCAAGACAGGTTCAATAACCTGTAATACTGTAACTTTCAAGTGACGTTGAGTTTGAAAATCTTAAATGTATTCATAGGAACATTAACATGTGAAATTTGATTTATTAATTAAAACATTAGGTCACGGGACTAGTAATAATTTGTGTGCCGTTAACGAGGCTGCAATAGTATAAATTACAAAGAAACATTTCATACACGAAAAAAATGACAAATAAGTAAACTTTAATACATTGAGTAAAAACTTTTTAGAAAGTTTTTCGAACTCGAATGACTTTCAGTTCATCTCGCACGGTATTATTTTTCACTTTTATGCTATTTGTACACGTGCTAAACTGTCCCTTAGTGTGCAAACATGTGTAATGCTTTTCTATTGTAATCTATTAGCGAACAAATCGCAAGATAACGATAATATCGATAAAATGATTTTCATTCAGGTCAGGATTATATGTAAACAGTTATAGAATTTTTATAAAAATATAGCAATATTTTATGTTCCATTCACGTTCATCGGTAATATAAACAATGTAAATTTTAGTTATTTATGTGTGAAGAAAACATTTGGACAAGTACATATACGAAACTACTTCATTCTTTTCTGCTTTAATAAATGATTTCTCAGAGCAATTTGTTTCTCCTTAAAAGAACGTTTCACTTTTCCTTTAATTTTATGTTTTAACATCTGAAAAGCTTTAGTTTTTTTCTTTTCACGATTCGTTTTACTGCAAAGTAGATTTTGTCGTCCATCTTTATAACCAAATTTTTCTCTTCCTTCTTGTCCTTTCTGTAAAGATAAAATAATGATCGAATATACACTCGTTAATTCTAAAATATTTATCAATATATTACAATAATAATAAAATGTCTAAAGCGTTCGATAGAATTTAACTTTTTATATTTCCTAGTAAAATTAAAACAAACCTTTACTGACTCGATGCGTGCCTGTTTGTCATGTTTTCGTTTTTTATAGATATTTTCTATATCAGTTAACTTAACAAAATCACCACGTTCATTATCGTTAGGATGTGATCTCTTCAAACCTCGTTTAGCGTACGTAATTTGTTGTTTCGCTAATGCGTTATCTATTTTTAGAAAATCTTCATCGGTTAATAAGCGTTGAATCGATATCGCGGATGCCTTTTCTTTCTTCTCTGTCATAATTATTTCTTTGTTTTTCGACGGTACATCATTTTGTTTCTTTAATCTTTTTCTCTCAGATTTTGTTAACTTACTAAGCTGCTTCTTTTTATTTGGATTTATAACATCCTGAATATCTGCTACACCCATATTATTTATTTCCGATTTATTACTTTCACTTACAACATCATTTACATGTCCAATGGTTTCTACCTGTTCATCTTTATTATTGTTTTGCACATTAAGCTCTATAAAAGAATTTAACTCCAGCTTTGCTTTCTCCTCCTTGTCTTCCTCTTTCTTTTCCATTTTCCTATCCTCCTCCTCTTCCTCTTTCTCTTCTTCTTCTTCTTCTTCCTCCGCCTCCTCGTCTTCTTCTTCTTCCTCCTCCTCCTCCACTTCTTCATTATCATCATTATCATTGTTATCTTCATCACTGGTATGGTTTACATCAACCCATTCATCATCACTATCCTAAAAGAAAAATTTCGCGAATATGATCTTTTTTTATAAAAATAATTATAGGTAAGAAACCAATTATATACTTTTTTTTTTTTTAAGGCAGACCGTGAAAGCTTAAAAAATTCTATGTAAGTATTGTCTGTTCACAATATCTTCACTTACGTCAGTTTCAATGTTAATCTTAGAAATATCTTGAGAATCATGAAATTTGTTATCAAGTAGAATATCTGCTCCTGGTACGAAATCAACGGCAGATATTTGGCCATATTTTTGTAGTTCTAAAGTAACAGTAGCTTCCGTAGGACGTCCTCTGTCCTTTTTATGCAACAATTCTGGTGCCGTATTTCGGAATAAAGCAATTAAAGACCGCGCAGCCATCATTACACTGCGTTCTTTATAATGCTTATATCGTACTAAATCTTGCAATAAATCTGCATTCATAATTAAAGGACATCGAGTACATATTTCTCGAATAGCGTTTAGGCTGTAATTAAAAATTTGTATTAATTAAAATGATATTATATTAGTAAATGTTACATATTTAGATATACCCGATAGCCATAACGTCGGCAGAATTTCTCTCTGTAACAAAATTGTTCGCCAAAGTTTTTAAAACAGGTTCTAACACATCCGGCGGTACAAGTTCGTGAGAAGACTGAGCGATGAATTGCAGCAGTTTTGTTACTTCTAAAATTATTAAAAAAAAATATAAAATCATATGATTATATTTTATTGAATCGCATTAACCATCCATCGGCAACAGTAGTAAAGTTTACCTCTTTGATGCGGTTGTAGAAATCTTTGAAGGTAAGGATAAAAGTTCAATAGAAACAAATTGTGCAATCCAATGAGTCTAGAAATTACATCCAAAGTAAGTAGCTTAATTTCAAATCTGTCATTATTTTTTTCTAATTGTTTGAACAGTTTTTCTGCAAAATCCTGGGGATCATGAATTAAATGTAGTGCCGAGAAATTAAAGCTCGGCGCTTTCGTCGCTTTCTTTTTAGACTTCTAAAATATGTAACAATTTAATTGTAAGCGTTAAAAATGAAATATAATGTTAACGACCGTTTATCAGTTATATCACATTAACTTACCGCTAATAGCTGTTTTGCTTTAGCTAACTGTTTCTCTCGTTTTTTGGTTTTTTTATTTACTCTATTAGCCATTGCAATTTCTTTAATATTTGGTTCGCTATCGCTATCGCTATCATCACTTTTCTGGTCTTCTACATCGGTTCCCACAAAAAACTTCAAGCAAGTAACCATAACTTTAGTTGTTTTAGCAAAACATCCTGTTGCCAAGACATTCACAGTTTTTGCGTCGTTCCAAATGTTTTTATTGTACAATTCTATCATGATATCCGCAGACATTTTCGCAGCTCTAACATTTGAGTCTTTTAACATTGAAAACATAAAATTTTGTAAAACTGTATTAACTTTTGCATTCTTTTGTTTGGCATTAATATTTTTGATATCAGTAATAATGTGTATCTCTAAGAATTCTCTCAAATTTTTATCCTGACATCTTAACAGTTGAAAGAATAAATTGAGAAGTACAGTGGGTTCCAAAAGAGATTTGTTACGTAATTGAATTAAAGCTTTGCAAAATGTCTATAAAAGAAGTATTAGTTAAAATAAGATAGTGAAACGATATTACATTCTGTGTGATTTTACACTTACTAATCGCATGTCATTATCAAGTACCGTATTATATGTCTGTAGTAAATCAATGATTTCTTGAGGGAACGATCGTAGAATATCTGGGTAACAATGCGCCACCTGTATAAAGATAATAATATTATACATTAAAAAATCTTTATTTTGAATTAAAAATCAATAAATAAATACAAAAGAAAAATGTTTTCACGCTTATTGATAATTATTACAATAATAATATATATATTTTATGAAAAGTATATTTTAAGACGTAGAATTATACAAATAATTCTGTATATTAAATCCAACAGTCTTGGCTATAACGAGAATAAAGTCGTACGATACGCAACATTTTAATTTAGTTTCGTCTAAGCTGTTATTTCCTATAATGGATAGTAGGCCTAGTTGACACATAGATGGAATTTGTGCGAGTAAATTAGCATTTATATCAACTTTTTCATCAAGAATCGCACAAAAAATAGCAAGCATTCTAGAAACTGGAAAATTATTAGGACCACAGGGAATTTTTAACGTTATCTTTCTTTTGGTAACACCTTTCCTCTTTCTCTTGAACTTTTGTTTCATGAACAGATATTTATCTTCTTTCGCAGGATTATACGAAGCAAGATACGATGCGATTAACATGTATTTCGCATAATATGGTAACTCAAAACTTAGCGCTAGTCTCGTCGTTGATTCGATCTCTTTGGATAATTGATTATGTCTTGCGAAATCTTCAAATGAAACTCGAAGATAAATGACTTCTAAATTTGCTTTAAAAACAGCGGCTATGTTTTTCCATAACACGGCAATATCATTTTTGTTTGATTTATTTATTTCGATCGGTTCTATGTATTTAGAAAAATTTATCCTAGCCATGTAACGGAGTTCGTTAAGATCTCTACAAAACCGGAAAAATACAGAGAGAAATAAATTTAAGAAATTTTTGTAAAATGTATCTTCGTAACCACATGGTTTATTTAAAAGTAAAATTTCGCCAAATTCGTTTCGCGTATATTGTGAGAAATGAATTTTAATTGGTTCATGCATACCGATTTTTACACGAAACTTTTCCCATATTATATTGCTTATAAATATCACGCAAACGTTAACGTTTGTAATTTCCTTTAATTTTGAAAATGCAGGTAACAAACCTGCATCGATATTCCTTAATTTGTCACATTTATCAAGAACTATTACAATTGGTCGAGCATTGTTTAGAGAAATTTCTTTGAGATGCATTACAAAATCTGCAATGTTATCGCATTTGTACTGTAATTTGTCGATAATTTTCGTATTAGTAAAACTAGACAAATCGTTTAGGACGTAATCAAACAGATGTTTACTATTAACGTGTTCGATGCAATTAATAATGGCTATATTATACTTCAAATAGGAAAGCATACTTCTTACTACTAATGATTTTCCAGTAGCTATGTGACCATAAATAAATATACTATGTGGCATTGGTTCGGCTGAATAACCGATTAAAGAATAAAGCTGTTCTATTACTTTTTCTCTACAAATAATCTTTTTGTTTAAATATTGTAGACAGTCTTCCATAATTTTGTTTAAAAATTTCTGAATAATAATTATTGTACGATACACAGTATAAAAGATTGACTATTCGTACAAATTTGTTCATATATCTTGTTAATTATACCTGCAATAAGAAAGGATTTTTCTAACATTTAAGTATTTTACAACGTAGAAATGTTGTTATGAATATATTATATTTAAAATCATGAAATTGTGTTAATTTTTATAAAACATACCTGTGCTAAAAAGATGACTATTTCATCGAGGCTTTTATTAAATTTGTTTGGTGCTAGACGAAACACGTCTAGAATGGATTTATAATGCTGATGCTGTTGAAGAAACTGCAAAGATATAAAATTATGGTAAATGTATAAGATAAATATATTATCGTAAAAAACTTACTTCTTCTTTGTAAGATTCGGAATCACGTTTGATAAGGTTTTGCAATTGTGGAAGATTTTCTGGCAATTGGTTATTATGTCTCACCATTTTCTGAGCTAGATTAATACATTAGTAATTAATTTATTCGATATTTTGAAAAAAATGTATTACTTGTATCAAATTATAAACCTTATATACCAAACTATAACCTATACAGTAGATTCAAATATTAAGCAATGTTTTCTTAAATTAATCTGTTAAGTACTTAAATGATAAAAGAATATGCGGAATAACTGTTTCAGAAATCCATTTTATTTAATAATCTCTAAAAAGATTTAAAACTTACACTATATATATACGTATAAACACACGTGCATAATATTATTCATACAACTCTGATCAAAATTGATTGTCGTCTTCCTAAGAATGAGTAATGTATATGAAATGCATATCTATAACATTCAGATGTCCAAGCAAAAGTGTCACACCTGATGGCAGAGTTTGGAATTACAATTTCGGAAATTTTAAAAGGGAAAGGTGATAGATTGGTGCCTGTGAAGCGTTTATCGTTTTGCTCGGCGTGGCACGCAAAAGAAGTTTGAAGTACAACCTTGAACACATATTTGACCGTTTATTTTATCTTGTAACAATGAAGTCAGTAGCTACCGATTCGTTTCAAGTTTGACAAGTTTCTAATCGGTCGCGAGATTTATTCTTCGATCTTCAGCTTCGCTCGCTCCACCAGATAATCCTAGATCCTATTTCCAAGTTTTCCATGGTTCGATCACGAATCGTGCAACATCCTGTTTATCGATGATTTCTTTCGATTACCGATCCATCGCTAAACCAAGTAGAAATGTGGAACGTTTGTTCGAACAAATTCGCATGTGCAAAAGGGAAAGTGCGGAACATGTAGAGAAAGAACGCGCTGGCAAGACAAGGCAACACTTGAGAAAAGTTATTATCCTCTCGAAGAAAACTATCGGAATTGCAAGATGAATCCCTGCTGTATAATGTTTAAAAGTAAAAATTAACAAAAGAGCGCGGTAATAATTTATAAATTTGAAATGGAATCCAGCGGTAAAGTATCCGAAGATGAAGAAGAGGTTCTTGTATATGTAGAATTCGAAGGACTCGTTGACAGTAATGTGTTTAATGAGAAACAATTACAGTTAGATATGGTTGGTATAGATACGGAACATCCAATAATGCAAATAAATGGAAAGGTAAAAATAAATTCAAATAAGTAAAATAATATTATTTTTGCGTAGTATTCATTCCATTGATAATTTTAGTTTTATGAAGGTGCTTATGAAGATGTTGGTGGTACATACATGTTCTTTACAAAACATAATGATTCTACGTTGGATGATCCTGTTTTTGATACTGCTTCGAATTTAAAATATTTTGCTAAAACTAGAAAATGTTTGAAAATGAGACGAATCTTCATAAAGCCTAGAGCTGAAGTTCTTGGTGATTCGGAACATGAACAATGTATTCCAAATTTAAATACACTTAAACAAGCAGGAGTACCAATTCAGTATCAAAAAGAAGGTATCGATGTATTGGATGAAATTATATTTTCAATCTTACTAACAATTTGTATTCTTCGTACAGTGTATACCTCGATAGAAGTTGTAAAATTAAAATTTTATTTTGTAGCTCTTTCTTTTTGGGAAACAATGCGGAACAACAGATTAAATGCGTTACATTCCTATTTAGAAAAACAACGAATTAGACAACAACAAAAATCTCAAGGGATAATTCTGGAATCTGAGTCAGATGAAGATAATCCATTCGCTATGTATAATCATAAAGAAGAGACCAAAAGTACGATCAAATCTGAAGATATCTGTGTTAATTCGGAAAAAGAATCAAATTACGGTGATAATTCACCTTGTACCAAATATGTTGATGAAGCTTTGATTAACTTTAAGGATAATTTTCAAAATGTTTTTAAGCCTGAAACTTCAACGAAATCAGAATCTTTAGTTTCAATAGATGTTGATTGTGATTTGCTTAAACCTACGAAAGCGTACAAAACTAAGGTAATTTGTAAAAAAAATTTAAATATAGCTGGTAATAGACAAAGAATAAAACTTAATTCAAAAAGATCTTTATTGAAAAATAAAATTTCATCTTTTAATGTGGAAGAAAATAAATTGTCAGGAGATAAAGAAACTAAAATCGAAAAAGAATCAAGGAGACGAGATAAATCCAATATTACTGAAAGTTTAAGTTCATTAGAAATTACTACAAATAAAAATGAGAAGTAAATTACCAATGTAACAATTGTAACATTCGCGTTAAAAAGTGATTTAACTAATTTGCAGTAAAAACTGTAGAACAACTGGAAGAGAAATGGTTGGATGAGTTTTCAGTACAGTATGAAAGAAGTGTTGAAAAGATTTGAAGATAGAAATGAATTAATATTAGCATATGATGAATTTTACTTTCTTTCTTGTTTAGAAAGATATCTTCATCATTTTACGATTATTGTATTATTATATTTTAATATGAATTGTGCACTTTATTTTAAACAAATGTATAAAGCATTACACATGTTTGGTACTATGATCATAGAAATATGATTGTTAAACATAATCGATAATCAATTGAATCGAACCATATTCATGATTATTAATTTTTATACTTTGCTTAATTAAATTTGTTGATGTACATTAGAAATTAACATAAAATAATTTTACACGAGATTTGTTGTTGGATTACATACAAAAAAATGAGATTTTTCTCGAAATGAAATAATTTTGAACGTTTGTACATTTTTCATAAAACATTAACAAAATTCGATAAATATCAAAATATCTTAAAAAATTGTTCTTACAAGCATATATTGTTTAAATTAGCTTTAAAATACTGAAACTGAACTATTTGTCAGATTATAGAAAACTATAATTCATTATCAATAATTGATGTGCATAAACAGATCTTAAATTGCACCAAAGTAGATTTTATTTAGGAATTTTGATGCGAGCTTAGAAACGTCGATATACGCATTTTATTTGTTGTATTTAAAATTGCTTATTTCGTTCACCAATCCAAATCACCAGGAAGTTCATCCGGATAATCTCCGGTCAAGCAAGCGGTACAATGTCCAATGTAATTACTTTCACGGTTATCCATACCAAATCTTACAGCCTTTACAAGACCGTCTACAGAAAGGTACGTTAAACTATCAGCTCCGACATGTTTTGCTAGTTTCACACTATCTAATTTATTAGCGATTAATTCTTCTCTTGTTGGTATATTAATACCCATATAACAAGGATATTTTAACGGAGGTGAAGCTATTCTAATGTGAACCTGTAAAGATTATATTTACACATCGAATATTCTTTTATATAATAATAATGTAACAAATGATAACTCACTTCTTTTGCGCCTGCATCACGAAGTAATTTAATAATAGGTCCAATGGTATTTCCTCTGACAATCGAATCGTCTATCAGAATTAGTTTCTTCCCTTTCACATTTTCCGATAAAGCTCCAAACTTTTTTGCCACACCAAGTTGCCTGAGTCGCGTACTAGGTTGGATAAATGTTCTGCCAACATATCTGTTTTTACATAATACTTCCGCAAAAGGTATTTGGGACTGTGAAATAAAATGTTCGTTTAAAATTTTCATTTCTTCGCTTTTATCTCTTACTTTACTTTTCACTTTCATATACGTTCAATAATAAAATATTTAATCAATTGAATAACAAATTTGTTATATGTTTAACTAGTGCAAAGAAAGACTTGATACTTTTACCTGTCTGGCATAACCATGCGCTGCTGCAGTTCCAGATTCAGGTACTGAACTAACTATGTCTGCTTCTACCGGTGATTCCAAAGCAAGTTCTCGGCCACATTGCATACGGACAGAGTATACCATTTGCCCTACGATATAAAACGAGTTTTTACAATAGTACAATATAAATATTATATCAATTCGTTTTAAAATAACATAAAATTAGGTATATTATTATTGTTTACCTTCAAAAATGCTGTCACTACGTGCAAAATAAACATATTCAAAGATACAAAACGCTTGAGGCTTTTTATCTGGCCTCTCAACAATATCTATAGTTTTAATACCCTCGCGAGTCAATTCTACAATTTCTCCAGGAAATACTTCACGTACGTATCGTGCCCCGATACTTAAAAATCCACACGATTCGGACGAAATCACCCAACCTTCAGGTTCATCATCATCATCTGATTCGCTTCCTGCTACATAAAGATATTTTATTCGATAGAATTATTATAATATATAATAAACCATATAATATTATATCAACTGGTTATTAACTTTGTGATTATAAATTAAACTTCGTTACGAACCTAAGTTACCAATTGGTACGATTTTTCCAAGACATAATGGGCGATTTCCATAAGGATCTCGCACACCATATATCGTATCTCTTTGCATAATTACTAACGAATATGATAACGGCGCTAATTGCATGAGATGTTTTATACGAGCTGGCCAATCTGGTCCATTGACTTCACCTTCAGGAGGATTCAAGCAAAGGGCTTGCGTTATTAGTTCAGAATCTGAATGAGTCGACAATCCAACGCCACGTCCTAACACCTATTGTAGTAAATAGAATATAATCAATAACAAACCACGTAAGTATGAAAATATTTATCTTCAATGCACAAGATTACCATTTTCCTTAATGATTCTGTATTTACTAGTTCTCCATTGTGAGCAACTGCTAACGCTCCGTGTGCAGTATGAACTACAAATGGTTGACAATTAACTTCCTCACTTGCTGCACTTGTACTATATCTAGTATGGCCAATTCCAAGATTTCCACTCAATTTCTTCATATTTTCATCATTAAAAATATTATTAATCATTCCCATACCCTTGTGGACATGAAAAGATTTTGAACAAACACCTTCACTCGTAACAATGCCTGCACTCTCTTGACCTCTGTGTTGTAATGCCACTAAACCTAAACAGGATATATAATAGATAGCGAGTAAATAAAATTAAATGCTAATAAATTAACATTTAAATTTACCTAAACAAATTACTTGAGCCACATCGATTTGAGATGGCCAATCACCCGCTGCAATGCATCCAAAAACTCCACATTCGTGAGTAAGCCCAGTCATTGATTGCTTATTAACTTCTTCTTTACTTCGCAGCCTATCATCTATTTTGCATTCGATAGATGCTACTGGAGTACATGTGTCTGCTTGCGTATCGCAAAACATTTCAATTATACTCTGAAAAATTTATATTCGAGTCAATACTGGATAATAATTTCAATATAAACAATTGATTTCATAGCACCAAACTGAATATTAGTTGTACAATTATATGACAAAAATATAAAAATATTTGGTTTCCAAAGTGTATTAAAATTATCGAAAGCTTTATGATATCATGTTATCGTTAAAAAGAAACATTGTATTTCTTATATTGCAAAATATGTAACAGACCCCCTCGAGATTCCTTAAGAATTATCAGCAATGCCCCTATAAACTATTGACCCTTAATGAACAGATAAAACCAAACTTTTAATATTACTGTTATACTTTTTTCAATATATATACTTGCTTAATCGGTATTTCGCAACTGATTTCATCATTGTACCATATTGATATTACTGTGTGCAGAAAATATTTATAGTTGTAAGTTAATTCCACTATTCAATGCAATATTAAAATACAATATAATGCTACATAATTATAAATTGTAGAATAAACGGAAAATAATAAAAACAAGTTTTTTACTATTGTTTTTATTGTTACAGTTTTTTTCAAATTGAAAATACATTTGAAAATTTTTAATTTTTTTCCAGTAAGTTTTTTTTTTACATATTTCAAGTTTTTACATATACACAATTCAATATGCGAAGCGAAATTATTTTAATTGTTCACAATTGTTTTCAAAAGGTTAAATAGATTAAAGAACATAAAGTTGCATTGCAAAAGCGACTATTTTATTCTAGACTGTACCCACTTGTGGAATGTTATTATTGGCGGTTTCATAGATATTTCATAAATATTTTAGTATACAAATTATGTTACATGTTTTTTTTTTCTTATAGGTAAATTAATATCATTAAATTCAAAATTTATTGCATTTCGTTTGATAATTATTTAAAAACATTTATATTTAATTGTATTAATTGCTCGCAGTTGCGATTTGTCAGTTAGTACAAACAAATTTAAGTACACGAGTTTTGAACTTTATATACATATATACACACATTATATATATATATATATATACATATAATCACATACATATGCAAGTACGTACCACGTGCGTTAAAGATTTGAACGTTCGTGATGTTCTATCTGCTCGAAACGGATCCGCATGAAATATAACTCTCGACTGACTTCGGAAACACGAATGAACGCATAACCAATGAAAAGTTGCTGATAACTGGTGGGGTTAACTCATTTAACTTATTTATCTTTCAAATTCTTTCACTGTCTTTTTACATTCGTCGAAATAGCAACTATAGTTAACATAAGTTATATGAAAAATTGATCATGATCCATTCAATTACGCATTCACATATATCTAAATAAAAATCAGCGATCACTGTATTTAATTATGATCGTTAATGTCAATAAATTATAATTGCAGTCAAAATCATATTTTTTAAGCACGCCATATAAGAATCTAACGACAGAGCTGCATAATATAACAGTGTAATATTGCTTTTTCCTTTAATAAATTATTTGTTTATGATAAATTAAAGGGCTTGGTGGTTGTTTCATTTATAATTATTTGTAAATGAACTATTATTTTACCAAATATATATTGTATAAATATATTTTGAAAGGAAATCAGACAAATTTTGTCAAAGTTTTTAAATTGGATTTTCATTGATTTATTGAAAACTACATATATATATATATATATATATTATTATTACGATCTTGTTCGGAAGCTTTTTCTTTCGCATAACATATGTTGACAGTTGACAATCTCATTATTTAATCGAAGCGAAGATAATTTATAAACTTACGCCAATCACATGTAACAGAACACATGTTTAAAGTGGGGATCTCTAAAAACTCGATCCATATAATTAAGAAGCTGATATTCTAGAAGTTAACAGAAGAGAGAAAACATGACCGGTAAGTACTCGATTAGTTGTATAATTATGTGATACATAAGGTTGTCTTTGATATATTTCATTCATAATATGTTTAATTAAATATATATATATATATATATATATATATATAGTGCGTGTGTGTTTACAGAAAAAAATTGTTTGAGAAATTATATGATAGCAATAACTTTATTAGTTTTTAAAATTGTATTTTACGACACACTTCTTTCAATTTATATTCGAATAAATCGATTTTATACATTTTTTCTTATTACACGGGAAGGTAAAATATTTTTTCTTCAAATACTTGTTACCACGTAATTTTATATCCACGATATATTTTGTGGATAATGTTCAATATACAAAATTTTGATTGCATAGTGTATCCTATATACATATAAAAATATATAAATATATATATCTAAAAAAAAAAAAAATAGAATAAATCACATTAAGTTTTAATGACATCACTTTTTTTCGACTAGTACAGCACATCGTACATAATTAATAAAATATTCGGAATGAAACTATTATATCATCTTTTTTACTTATTATTCGAATAAAAATATTTTATAAATATATATTATAAAAATTATGATAACAAGTTAGGAGATAAAAATTTAATTTACGTCATTTTTACATGATTGAATGTAAACATTTGTTATTATGAAATCGTCTTTCGACGTTATATATCGGAGAATAACATCGCGTAAATATGCGTTACGCGTGTAATGTTTTTCTTATTGTTACTTTTTTTTTTTTTATATGAGTTTTTTTAGCGATATTTGATATCGATTATTAAGGCATAACGTTGAATATGCTCAGTTTTCATTTTTCTAATAAAATGACATTTTCATTTAAATATTTCCACTAAACATTGTAGCGTTATTATTAATTTTTATGTAAATTAGGAAATTGCTAATAAACCCTTCCCGTGCTTTGGCTAGTCTCACTCGTGACGCACTTACAGCTCAAATGTGACAAACTTTACTCAAATTTTGAATACTCTTCAACTTGAAATTTAGATCCAACTATAAGTTGCATTATCAAGGATCCCTGAATATGAAATACTCACAACATTTTAATATTCTTTGTTCATTTTAATGTTATAGCCCTGAATAGTTAGTCTTGACTGACGCATCTGATAAATAAATGGCACGGGAAAGGGTTAAATAATTATATTTTATTAGTTGAAATAGTAATTTCCTTCGCTTGCTTGTTTAATATAAATAATTTTTCCTTAAAATAGAATACACGCATGGAAAACTGATTATAGAAGGAAAGACTAAGCAAGTCTATGAACTTTTAAACGATCCTACACTATGTCTTTTACAAAGTAAAGATCGTATTACTGCCGGAGATGGTGAAAAATCGCATGATTTAAAGGGCAAAGCTGCAATTAGTACAGCTACGACAGCCAAGGTTTTCGAATTATTGAATGCGTCTGGAATAAAAACTGCTTTTGTGGAAGTAGTGAATGAAACTGCTTTCATCGCACAAAAATGTCAAATGCTTCCGATAGAATGGGTTACTAGAAGATTGGCAACTGGTAGTTTTTTGAAAAGGCATAAAGGTACGAAAATTTGAATGATAATGTTAAAAATTTGAAAAGACATAACTGAATTTTGTCTTCTTCTTTTTTTTCCCTCCATTTATGTAGGAGTTCCTGAAGGGTATAGATTCAATCCACCGTTACAGGAAACATTCTTCAAAGATGATAGTAATCATGATCCTCAGTGGTCAGAAGAACAAATTATTTCAGCTGGTTTTAAGTTAAATGAGCTTGTAATCGGAAAAGATGAATATGACATTATGCAACATACAGCGCTCGCTGTGTTCGAAGTTCTAGAGAAGGCATGGGCAACTAGACATTGTGCTCTTATAGATATGAAAATAGAATTTGGTATAAATGTAAATCGTGAAATTATGGTAGCAGATATAATTGACAGTGATTCTTGGAGACTTTGGCCGTCCGGTGATAAAAGATTGATGAAAGACAAACAAGTATAATGTACAATTATTAAAAATAGATATCCTATTTATTTTACTTTAATACATTTTATTCTTTCAGGTATATAGAAATTTAACTACCGTAACCGAAGAAGATTTGAATACTGTGAAGCACAATTTTGAATGGGTAGCAGAACAACTTGACTATCTTATGCCATCACCTAGTAGCCTTGTCATTATCTTAATGGGATCACCTTCTGACAAAGAGCATTGTGCCCAAATAGCAAAATACGCGAAGCTTTTATATTTACGGGTTGAGCTTCGTGTATGCAGTGCTCACAAAAGTACACAAGAAGTATTACGTATTCTTGCGGAATATGAAGGTAGTTTTCAAAAGGTAAATTTATTATTCATTTAAAAAGTCAATAGATAATAAAAATTCATATACTATATTTTTTCCGTCATTTAGATATTTAAGGATATTTTAGCTTTTTATGTACATTTCTAAGAAAATTATTACTTTACACATTATATATACTTTAAAAAATTTGAAGGATTTTTTTTTGTACAAAAATATATGATATATTCATATTTCGTTTGAACATAAACAATATCTGTACCAATAATGATTTACTATACATTACATATATATATATATATATATATATATATATATATATATATATATATATATATATTGGTGATTGTATTCGAACTCGTTGCATATACTGTGAAGTAGCTCAATCATCAAAACAATGATAAAGCCAACGATATTGACGAACGTTATATTGTTTATTTCCATATTATCAGGAACCATTCTTATTTTTCCTAGGTGGTGTTAATAGCTGTTGCAGGCAGAAGTAACGGATTGGGTCCAGTACTGTCTGGAAACACGTCTTTGCCTGTTATTAATTGTCCGCCTCTCAAGTCAGAAAATATTTCACGAGATTTATGGTCGTCAGTTAATGTTCCTTCAGGTAAATTGTGAATTATACGTAATTATAATTTTGATTTACGCAATAACGATACAGGTAAATATATTACATTTGTAGGAATTGGATGTACCACAGTCATTTATCCTGAAAGCGCAGCACTTGCAGCAGCTCAAATTCATGCGTTGCACGACCATCTCGTTTGGGCACGTTTGCGGGTACAGCGATTGACGAATTTCATCGCCTTAAAACAATCCGATGCCGAATTAAGGAATCTTGTTATATAAAAATGTCGAGTACATATTTAATATTCATATGACTTTATAAGTTAGATCGACGATGTAAACACAAACTATTTTGTATTCGATAATGGTTGCCGATGCAAGTTAAGAAACAACATATGACGAATTTATAATAGTAAATAACGATATTACTTTTAATTTTCTTATTTCTCGTTTATCACTAACATCGTTTGTATCGATATAGACGTGTAAATTAATCACATTTGTATTGTGATTTGTACTCGAGCAGAAAACGAACTAATGAATTTAATATTGTACATAAATGTTCATGTTAGCCCTTTTCGTGTATACTGTCTTACTGTTTCTTTTGGTTATTCTTTATTGGTTACAAGTGTATAATATCCATTTATTTCCGTTTAAACAAATTTTCGAGTAAAAAATTTTGTACACGATAAGTTTTAATGTACCATTTTCCCAATCTGAAATAAAGCAAAGTAATCAATGTGTAACTCTAACTCTAATAATATAAAATTAAATTCTTACTATATAATTGTTAATCCAAATTTCGACTTGCTAACGCTTCTATTTCATTAATCTGTTTGGGACATGTTTCCGTTAAGTTTACTGGACCATTTTCTGTTATTAAAATATCATCTTCGATGCGTACACCTAAACCATAAAACTCTGTCGGAGCATACTGATTTTTGTGACTAACGTATATACCTGCGAATTATAAAAGGCGAAAATTTATAATAAAAGAAAACGAATAGCTTGACTTTATTCGATAGATCGTACCAGGTTCTACCGTAATTATCATCCCTGATTGAAGCTTCAAGTTTCTAGATATTTTTCCTGTATCGTGTATGTCCATTCCCAGGTAATGGCTAACGTGATGAGGGCAATATGCGTGGATCGCAGAAAATAACTCGGTTCTACTTAAATGTTTTGGAATTAATGTAATTTCTTGTAATCGTTTGCCTAGTAAAGAGCACATATCGTGATATAATTGATCTAAGGAAGGGAACTCATTCAGTCTATGAATTAAAATATTTTGAACATCCAATACTACTTCGTACAAAACTTTTTGTTCTTGTGTAAAAGTGCCGTTAATTGGCCACGTTCTAGTTACATCCGAGGAGTAACCGTGATATTCGCAACCTATAGAATTCAAAATAAAATTATACCAGCGAATGAAAATATGAAAAATTTGTAACGACAAAAACGTATCGGACAAACCTGCATCCATCAAAACCATATTTCCATCGTGAATGATTTGATTGTTACTAATGTAATGGATGATATTGGAATTTTTGCCAGCTGCGACAACTGGCGGATATGCTAAAAATTCTGCGTCGTTCATACGACATTCATAATCTACAATTGCAAATAAATGATGTTCGCTCATTTTTGGTTTCGATACTTCTATCGTTTTGGATATCGCCGTTGAAATAATTTTGCAGCTCTGCTTCATTAAATCTATTTCTGATTTTGATTTAATTAGTCTAATTTTATGTATTATGTTCATCGGAGAGACAAATGACTGATTGTTGGTTAATTTCGTTAATTTGCATAGTTTTTTGTGTAATCTCGATTGTACTATGTCAATGTTATCGTACCAAATGGTATTTTTTTTATTCTCTTTTACAAACGAAAGAAGAAACCCATCAAACTCGGTTACTGGAAGCGCCGAATCAACGCCAAACATCTTAGGCGCTTTTTCAACACCAGTTCTAGGACCATCCCACAATTTGGAATGTTCGTCTTCCGGCGTGACAAATAACGTGCTTCTAATATCGTCGTTCTTTATCGTAATTATTAAGATACTGTCGGGTTCTTGACAACCGGTGAAATACAGAAAGTCTGTATTTTGGCGGAAAACATACGGTATTTTACCAGACATGTACACTTTTGACGAAGCTGGAATAACAATAATATGCGGATCATCAAGATTCATGATACAAGCATTAGAAACAATGCTCTCGATTAATTTTTCTCGTCTCTTTTTGAATTCATAAAGTTGAATGCCTGGTACAACTTCTCCGTCTTTCATTAAATGAGGATGCGTTACTGCTGTTGGTTGACCACATGACTGACAGAGAATTGCCGACGATTCTTCGGTTTGTCGTCGATTTAAATTATTTGTAAATGTATCTAACGATTGCTTCATGTACATTCGTTGTCCTGTAATTAGAATTAATAGCAAACTAGCGTATAAATTTTACTTTTGAATTTGTAACCTTGTGTCGATTATAAAACTATAACCTCTTACATATCGACGATTTTACTTTTATCTTTCATTTCTTACCGAGCTTTTTAATTCGAAGCGTAAAAGAATTTCTCACGGTCGTAAACATTTTAAGTTAAATTCTTACTCGTATACTTATTTACATACGTATCAAAAGCTTCGCTTGATAAATTACCGAAAATAAAACATTGACACTTTTAGGTATCACAGCCTGTCGTTTTAAAAGGATACATATCCGTGCATCGTAGATTTTATGCAGTACTTTCATAAACTGTGTATACTTATATATCTATGGCGTATACCATACAGTTAGAGTATAGTGGTCGCGTTCTGACAGTACAACATACGATGAAGACGAAGAGAAGGGTTTATAAGTTTATTGGAATAAATCAGTGATGGATTTTGAAACAATTTTTTCTGATTACCGCGAATCTATGACCATCGTTTAAGTTGTGTTTTTTTCTTTATTACTTTTTTCGCGATCAATACATTACATCTGTATTTATCGTCGCGTAACTTTTCGAGAAAAATTGAATTTGGTTTTTGTAATCGTAATGGAACGTATCGATAACAAGTAAAAATCATAAAACAGTGAACAATGAGGAATTCAAATATTAATAAATTATAATGTTTTTCTAACTTGCACGATCTATCATGGAAATATTAGTAAATAATGATTATCTTTTACGGGCATTGATTGTTCAGGATAAAGGGAATAAATTGCAAATTTTCAAATGTACCAGGGCAATAACGTCGGAAATTTGTTTAACCTATTAAAAGTGATTTAGTGAAACGGTAAAAGAATACATTTTATTTAAATTTCGTTTGATTTAATTGGGATTTGGATCTCCTGTTCAAGCAAAGAGACATACAAAGTATTTTTTATAAATAATTGGAACGGAGTAAGTTGAAGCGATTTAATATCGTTAAAAGGATTCATCGATGTTCTTAATCTAAAACTTGTTAACGATAACAAGTTAAGCAAGGTAAGATAAAAACCTTACTTAGCTGTTCCAGATTGAAAGCGGATAGTTGGGAAAAGTTGATACATATTAAAAAGTCAAGATGAGCATTCAGTTGGACATTGTAATAAGGCCTGAGATCCGCTTGGACGCGAAATGGCTCAAAACAGACTTGAAGCGTTTACTGTATCGCGATGGTTTGGCCGAACTGTGGAACGAAATGGTTCGTGACGGCGAAATTGTAGGTTCCTTTAGCGACGGTCTAATTAATGCTGCGGGTATAATAGCTAAGAAAGGTATAGCGAAGAATGTGGACATTAATTAACGGAATGAATACATTATACTATACTGTAATGTTTTTAAGGCGAAAGCGGTCATTATTATTGCAATATGAGGGTATTATCGTGTCTGTGTTGCGACGGAATTTGTGGTCCGCATCGTGGCTGCAATTGCGGACCTTGCCAAAAATTGGACGAAGAAGAAGCGACGAGAGCGAACAAGCTCGTAGAAAAAAGCATGCAGAGCCAACAAGTGATAGATTCGTGGCTTTGGGGTCCTCAACCATGTAAAGAATTTTATTTTAACGTGGAACAGTGTTTGGTTTAAAATATTATGTCTATAATATACGATCAAGTGGAAATTATTATAGTCGAAATGCATTTTAATCGACACGTATAATATTTATAAAATTTTTTAGCTATTTGCGATCTAACAACATGTATTGATTTATTGATCAAGGAACAAAGAAAACTGTGTTACGAAGTCGCAAACAGTACATTATCTGCTACACGATTACGACAACGTTTAGTAGTAGCGCGTCGATACTTGACAGCTCTTTCTCGTCATAAACCGCAGGAGACCAAAGAGATTCCGGCATCGCCAAAACCTGCTACTAAATTACAAAAAATGTATAGTAATCATGTTATTTAGAAAAATAATAATAGAGAAAAATTCGAAGGTGGCATGCGTTATTTTTAATTTAGAACGAATTTAGAACCGAATGGATTTGCTAAATTGAAAAAGTTCCATTTATAATGTTAATATTAGTAGGTTCAATGTTTTTTTTCTCTAAAATCGATGCGAGACAACGTAGAGGATCAATGGTAATAGTAAAAGAAATGAAATTTACCGAGTAAAATATGTGATAATTTCAGTGTCAGACCGAACGAGAAAGCAACGTTGGGCTTAGCACGAGTAGGATCTCGTGCAGCGTTAAATTTTTCGTTCGCGTACTTGCGACGAGCATGGAGATCCGGGGAGGATATAGAATTTTGTAGCGAACTTTTGTCCGAATCGCTGGAAGCATTACAGTCGCTGCCCGAGGCTACGCTATTCGACGATAACAACGTATCTCAAGTTTGGTTGGAAGTGGTGGAGCGATCGGCGAAGTTTCTGCGACAAGTTGTTACGGGGTATTTAAAATTAGTTGGCCGTTACTCTCGATATCGAATAATTTGTTCGTTCGGTGAATAGTTTGCATGTATCGGTGAAAATTGATATACGTTATGCTCGAAAGAGCAGAAAGAAAGAATCAAGGGTGATAATAGGAGAATCGTTTGATTTTTTAGAGAGATAGTTAACGGGAGATCGTGGTGTCCTATTCCATTAGCAGACCAACATACGGCTCTTTGCCTGTTGCTGGAATTGGTAACGCAGCGGGCTACGCTGTCGAGTTTGTTGGATTCCGTCTGTTTGTTGCTTCAATTAAGCGGTAAACATAAGCATCAGGACAATCGCGTAATGCCGCCCGGAAGCATGGCACCTTTGGTGCCATTGTTGAGGAGATTGAACGCGATTCCAGCGTTAAAATCAAGAAGAACAGACGTGAACGTGACACCGGGTCCTTGCGAAGTTTTACTCAAGTATTTAAGATTACCCGAGGATGACTCGACGTCGGTCGATTTACGGAAAGCAGCAGTCATTATAATGTGTAATTTAAGCAGGCTAGCCGCGCCTCTGTTACCACCGATCGTCACCGATAGATTCTTGAAGAATCAAAGTCAAACGCTTCAAGAAGTGCTAGCTTGGGGTAGCGTGAAATTCGGCGGTACCGGTTCGTCTCCGTTTTATTGCGACGCGATCGCAGAGCTCGGTATCAAACAGCTTTGCTGCACCGAGAGAGCACTGATGATCCTTTCTACCAGTGGGAACGTCTACATGATGTATTATGGATCGGAGACTCAATATCCTCAAAGAGTGTACGGGTTTTCTGACAAATCTGTCGTAATGATCGCGTCCCATCCGGACGGAAAACATTACTTGGCACTGACGGAAGATAGTTCCGTGTATTCGTGGGGTAACGGAGACGGCGGTCGATTGGGACACGGAGACAGGACATGGTACGAGGAGCCGAAGTTGATCGAATCGTTGGTCGACAAGAACATCACGTTCATAGCGTGCGGGAGCACTTATTCGGCGGCGTTGAGCTCGAACGGCGAATTGTACACCTGGGGACGAGGTAATTACGGTAGATTGGGGCACGGAAATTCGGACGACGTAACGGTTCCCACGTTGGTAAGTGCCCTTAACGGCCACATGATCGTGTACGTGGCATGCGGTAGCGGCGATTCTCAAACGCTGTGCGTAACCGCGTCCGGTATCGTGTTTTCTTGGGGCGACGGTGATTACGGGAAGCTCGGTAGAGGAGGCTGCAACGGATCCAAAACACCGAAGATAGTCGACAAATTGTTGGACATAAACGTAGGAAAAGTGTATTGCGGCGGACAATTTTCGGCTGCCTTGACCGCATACGGAGAGGTGTACACCTGGGGAAAAGGAGAAGCGTATCGTTTAGGTCACGGAAACGAGGAGCACGTGCGATATCCGAAAGCGATCGAGGCGTTAAAAACGAAGAAGGTGAAAGAATTGTGCGTCGGAAGTTTACACGTGCTGGCGTTGACGGAGGACCAATTGGTTTACGGATGGGGTAGGAACGATTACGGTCAAATCGATCCAGCGTTGGGCACCATCGTGTCGGAGCCAACGCTGTGCCCGACTCTGTCCGGAAAGAACGTGATCGGTTTGGTATGCGGACCGACCCAAAGTTTCGCGTGGTGTACGTCGGCTTGGTCGGTCGCGAGCCGAGTAGCTTTCGTCGTGGACATTTGCGAGGACACCTTTCGGCTGTTGGACACGTTGTTGAGCAAGGCTTGCGAAGGGTTGCCGAGCACTCGACCGCCTACCCAGGATCGCGAGTGTTTGGCAGTGGCCACGTTGAACTTGGTCCGGTTGCAACTGCACACGATGATAACGCACAACATCGACTGCAAATCGATCGGATTAGCTGGTAGTCCGTTGTTGAATTCCCTGAAACAACGATGCGTTACGCTCGCGAGCAGCGTGGGAATTCTAGCGACTATCCAAGAAGCGGCTCAAGCCGTTTTACAAACCGGTTGGAGCATTTTGTTGCCGACGGCGAACGAACGCGCCAAGACTCTATCGAATTTCTTGTCGAAAGCGAACGGCAATTTGGAACAGTTGAATGCGACCAACAATAACAATAACATTAACAACAGCAACAATAACAACGGTGTCGGCGGCGGCGGCGGCGGCGGCGGCGGCGGCGGCGGCGGCGGCGGCGGCGGCGGCGGCGGCGGCGGCGGCAGCGGCAGCAGCAGCAGCAGCAGCAGCAGCAGCAGCAACAACAACAACAACAACAGCAGCAGCAACATCAGCGGTAACAGTAATAACAACGGTCAACAGTTTATGGCCGATCTACTCGTTTCCAGTTTAATGGCGGACGGCGGTCTAGAATTGGCATTGAAGACCGCGGTGAAAGCGGAGACGACGGACGCCGCCGACGAAAAGGAGTTTCTCGCGATAAATAAATCGAGCGACGCGAAACAAACGAAAGAATTGAATTCGGAAAAGAACAACGCTACGATATCGTTGTTACAGTTGGTGAAACAGTTGATCAAGAACGGCAGTTGTATCACGAAGTCGCGATTGGCGGCCGCCGAACAATCGGATCGCGTGTCCGAGGAGTCTCAAAGGAGGGACAGTTACCCGAGCTTGAACCTTCTGTTGAAGTTTCAACGGTTGTTGATCGCTCAGGTGTACGAGTGCATCAACGAGCCCGGGACAAAAAATTTCCGCGATCAGGAGATGCTCGGCGCGGAATCGCTTTTAAAGAAGTACATCTCGCAGATCTCCGTCCACGTGATCGAGGTGATGTTGCTGGCGGCGGAACTAGTAAATACCGGTATCAAGCGGTTCGTCGCGGTTAGCACCGTCCTCCGGGGCGACATCGTGAACGTTCTGCTGCCCGAATTAGTTACCTGTCTAATATTGCTCCAGTTGGATCATCCGATGTTGCTGTTGAACACGAATTGGATGGAAATAATGACCCCGATGTTGGACGCGCTCGATCAGTTCAACAAATTGGTGCCAACGATCGAGAAGAACGAAATGGACGATCTGTCTTGGCCGGGGATCATAGCCCCGCAACACGGAAACAAGGTATCGATCTCGGAGGAACCGTCGGTCGTTCGTTGGGCCGATCTGGAGAATCATAATCGCGACGGCGGCCTCTGGGTGGTGGTAAACAACAACGTGTACGACGTGCAGGACGTCCGTTTGGACGGAAAATCGAATTCGTTGGAGGGGTTGCAAAGAAGCGTTGCCGGTAGTTGGGACGGTGGTTCAGCCGGCGCGGATGTGACTGCCGCGGCAGCCCGTGGCCAATTGCCGCGAACAATGATGGATTCTTACTTTGTCGGTCATTATTGTCACTCCGAGCCAGAGAACGCCGAAATCACGGTGGACGTTACGGACGCGTGTTCCTCGTTGCTCGACACGGAGAGAGCGTTAGCCTTTCTGTTGGGGTTACACGCTCACCGAATGCGACAGAGTTTACCGTTACAAACGGCCGAAGAGGAAGCCGGCGTTTGGTTGAACGCGAATTTCCTACGGGGTGGATTGCAGATCCTACAACCACCGAATCCTTACGAGGAGGAAAAGGACGAGGCGAGGAGCAACACCTCTACGGCCGCGAACTCGCCTACCGAGCCAGCCTCGGTGCCCGTGCGTACCAAGAACGAGCTACAAAAGGAGAAGGAGGATCGAGCGACCGCGTTCGTGTACGCGTTAGCCGAGACACACAATCGAAGCGATCCGCAAGTTCAAACGTTCTTGAGCATAGTCGAGAAATACTCGAAGGCTAACAACCTGTTGGCGCACATCGATTTTTACGGCGATCATCCGGTCGAAGAAGTTAGCCGATTATTGATGGCGGTTATCGTGAAGCATCTCGCTTTGGGCAATCAGGCGATCAGCTTGATCGATCAGGAGATCGGTAACGAGAACGGCGCGAGGCTAACGAAGCCGTTGGCCGAAATGGTCAGAGCGATTCATCAGACGAAATGGAATTTGATCAGGATCAGACAGCAACAGAACAGAAGTTACAAAGAGGTTTGCGCACCGGCACAAGAGAAATGTAGATTCCTTCTTCACGAGGTGCGTTCGGCTACCAGTTACGAGATGAAGGGATTACGGGACCTGAAATTGTTGTACGCCGCGCCGAGATTCAAGAGAATCGTTCGGACGGTGATCAGGGACATTCGAAAGAACAGGGAGTCGCCGAGCAAACCCGAGGACATCGTGAACGCGTCGATTCAGAACGCGAAAATGAAAAGTAAATCGGACGAGGACACGACGCCGAAAGAGGCGAAGCCGCCGTCGTCGCCTAGGTTCGAGAATCTGTTGGACGCGAAGAAGACGTTCGGCAAAATAACCGAGAGGATCAGGCAGCGAACGTTGAACATCGATTCGAACGAGTTGATGACGAGCATCATCAGTTTCGTGATTACCGAGGACGGAGGAGACGTCGAGACGTTACGCAGAGCCATGTATTGTCAGATGCAACGCGCGAAGTTGCGGGAACAGGGAATCCTGATGATGCAGCAGTTATTGAGAAAGGACTGTTTGATCACGTCGGTGAAGTATTCGTTGTTGAACGGTTGGCTCGGCTTGTCTCACGAGAACAAGTTTTTAGCCGACGGGATAACCCATTGTCTGGAAAATATTCGATCGATAACGCCGTATCAAAAGTCGAAGATCGTATTGGCCGAGGCAGAGGTGACGTCGTGGGCCGTTCAAGCATTACGGGCGTTCGTCGTGCAGGCGGAAGTGCCGACCAAGCCGAAAGTCAGCGACAAAAGCAGCTTGAATCAAGGTACGTACACGTGGCTGCGAAAATTGCCCAGAGCCAGATTCTTGCTGACGATATTGGGTATGCTGTCGAATTATCGAGACGCGAACGAAATCGGGTTACTGATCAATTCGGGCACGATATCGAGCATCCTGACGTTGCTCAGACAGATCGGGCCTTGCGCGTTCGCGAACGAATCGAAGACGAAGGACGCGACGACGGCCATATACGAGGACAGCCTGGAAAAGACGAAGCCGCCGAGCGTGCAACCGAACGGTATGGAATTGGCGGCTCTGATGAAGATCGGGACCAGGGTAGTTCGCGGCGTCGATTGGAAATGGGGAGATCAAGACGGTCCGCCGCCGGGCGAGGGTCGAGTGATAGGCGAGCTCGGCGAGGACGGCTGGATCCGAGTGCAATGGGACAACGGTACGACCAACTCGTACCGCATGGGTAAGGAGGGCAAATACGATTTGAAGCTGGTGGAACCACCTACGCCGCCCGAAACCGACAGCGACGTCGATTCACCGTTGGACGTGGTAGCCGGTACCGTATCGAAAACGGAGAAAAACCAGGATTGCGCGGACGTGCATCCGACCACTTGTCTCAAGTCCGCCTCCGTGACCGTGCTGAGGATCGTGTTGCTCTGTTGCGGTATCGAGGCCGACAGAGTATCTCCCTCCGCCGTCAAGATACTCGCTTCGGTTTTACGCGGTATCATATCGTCCGCGTACAAACACAACTTTACCGCCCAGTCGCAGCTAGCGAGAGAACATCACGAAAGTTGGGCGAGCCTCGGCTTGCTGAGAGCGATCGCAAAGTCTCCGGAACTCTGCAAATCGTTGAGCACCAACGCGTGGATCGATTTTCTGTTGAACGTGATCGCCGAGGAGGCTAACCCCAACTTGGAGAAACAAATAATGGCGGTGCGTTTGTTAGCAGCCGTCTTACCATCTTGGTCCGCCGATAATCCGAACATGACGCCGTTACTCGAGAAAATCTTTCGCATATTGGGACACATCGCGCTCGCCTGTGACCTCGGTACGTCGTCCGAGCTTTATTCGAACAAATGTCGAGTATCCCTAACCGCTTCTCATTGTTCCACCGTCGCCGAAGAACTGGTCTCCCTGATTCGACGGTTGCATTCGCTTTCGAAATGGAACCCCACCGTGAACGCGTTTCTCGCCTCGAAGTTGTCGCTCGCCGCCGACTTGCTGAGCGACGGTCCGTTGTTTCACATCCAGGTGAACGAGAACGGAGGCGAGAACAGCGTGAATATTCAAGATACGGTGATGGCCGCTCTGATCGTGGTAGGAGGACTCGACGACAGACCGAGAATCGGCGGTTTGGTCGACGTCGAGGGACAAATTGGCACGATATGTAAATATACCGGACACTCAAAGATTCTGGTACAGATGCACGACGAGAACGACACGCGCAAGAAGGTTCCGTTCCTCGCGATCAAACGCGTCGGCGAGAAGTTTCGTTTGGATCGAATGACCCTGCCGAATTCTTTCGTGCCCGTTTGGGCCAACTTGCTGCTGGGTTATCAGGGAATGGACAAGAGACCGAACGGCATGCCCGTGATCGCCGGCGCGGTGAACGCGACCGTGTTGCGCGTTCAGCAGCAACAGCTCGCCGCGTTGAACGCCGGCAAAACGTTGCTGGATCACCAGACGAAACTTCGCAGGGTGTTGAGGTACGCGATCAATAAGAACAACGACGAGCAGGTTAACGACGACATAGGTTGCTGCGAGGAGAACAGCGTGATCGGTGTTGCCGGTGCTACCGTTATTCTCGACGATCACCGACACGGTCAGGATCTCGAGCACGATCGTGACTATGGCGATCGCAACGAGGAGAACAACGAGGCCGAGGAGAACGGCGACGAGGTGGGCGAGGCCGAGGTCGACGGTGACAACGAGAGAGAAAACCGCGAGTCCGGTCGTAGTCGAATTCGCGTCGACCGAGACGGCGACAGCGACGGAACGAACGACTCGAACGAGGCGACCGAGGCGACCGAGGCGACCGAAACGAACGAGGAGAACGACGAGGACGGTAACAGCAGCGTCAGCGGTAAAGACGGCTGTCGGCCGAAACGCGTTACCCTGTTCCAAGAGATGTTGACGCGCGCTACGCGACCGCAACCGTTGAAGCCCATATTCAAACGCAAGGAACTGGAGGAGGCCGCGTTAGCGGTCTCTCAATATTTGGCCTCGGAGCTGAGACACTCGCCGATACAACGGACAGGCCTGTTCTCGGAACCGGATTCTCCCGCGTCCGATTGTTCTCTGGTGTCACTGACGTCCAGTCAGAAGAAGCACTGCAAAAGTAACGGAAGAAAAAGTCCTCCGGCGACGAGTCCGTTGGTGGCGCAATTGATAGAGATGGGTTTCCCGAAGAGAAGCGTGGAATTCGCGATCAAGAATCTGAGCACGGCCGTGGGATTCATCACGGCGGAAAGCGTGGTGGCGTGGCTGCTCGAGAATCCAGAGGCCGCTCTGAGCGACAGCGAAACGTTGTCGGGCGTGTACGGTTTATCGGATCCGGAGGATTCGGCCAGCGATAATCTCGACGACTCGCCGTCGACGCACGACCCTGTATCGTCGAGCGTGCCGCCCAACTACATGAAGCGATCCGATTTCCTCTCGGTCGACGAGTACGCGATCTACGTGCGAGACAATCTGATTCCCGGAATGTTGGTGCGATGTTGCAAGAGCTACGAGGAAGTCGAATACGGCGACGTCGGTCAGGTGATTAAAGTCGACCCGGAAGGATTGCACGATCTGAACGTTCAGGTCGCCTGGCAACGTATAGGAGGTACCTATTGGGTCCGGTTCATTCACATCGAACTGTTGGGCCATCCGCCGACGACTCCGGGTCCCGCCGCGCTCAAGATCGGCGATAAAGTGCGAGTGAAAGCCTCGGTGACCGTGCCAAAGTACAAATGGGGATCGGTGAATCATCAGAGCGTCGGCGTGGTTACCGGCATAATAAATAACGGGAAAGACGTGTCGGTCGATTTCCCGCAGCAGAGCGGTTGGACCGGTTGCTCGATAGAAATGGAGAGAGTGCCTTCTTGCCATCATTCGGTCGCGTGCAATTCTTGTCATCTTCTGCCGATATCCGGACCTCGATTCAAGTGCAAGTACTGCGACGGCTACAACTTGTGCGAAAACTGCTTCTACACGAAACGCTGTCATCGACACGGATTCAATCGAATCGTGGAACCAGGATCGGCGGCGGTGTACGCCGGCAAACCGGGCAGGTATCATAGGCAAGACTTGACGGAATGTTCGTTGATTCACGATTGGTCCAAGTGTATTCGAACGCTGAGCGTATCTTCGCGGGAGAATTGGGCGACGCGGCTGGTCAACGAGTCCGGACAGTACTGGCAGAGTTGCGGCTTGCAAGGGAAGCATTGGATCCGAATGGAAATGTTCCCGGGCATTTTGGTGCACTCGTTGAAGATCGCGGTGAATCCACAGGACAGCAGCTACATGCCGTCTCTGATAGCGGTGAACGTCGGCGACTCGTTCAACGATCTGGTAGAATTAGCGATAATCAGCGTACGACACACCGACACCAGCGTCTCGTTGCTCCAGGACAGCAAAAAGTATTACCCTTGCATCGAAATAGCGATAAAACAGTGCCGGAACGGTGGCATCGATTGCAAGATACACGGGCTTCAGATAATCGGTAAGAGGAAAACGTACGAAAATCAGTTGGCAACGTCCGTGTCGTTCCTGGCTTCGGACTGGGAGATCGTTCAGGAGCAGGCGAGCTCGCAGCGCGGCGTCGAGACGCCGCAACACTCGGCCGTTTACGTGTGGGGACTGAACGACAAGGACCAATTGGGCGGTTTGAAAGGATCGAAGATCAAGTTGCCCGTTTACAGCGAGTCTCTTTCCAAGTTGAAGCCCGTTCACATAGCCGGTGGTAGCAAGACTCTGTTCGTGGTTAGTCAAGAGGGAAAGTTGTACGCCTGCGGAGAAGGCACGAACGGTCGACTGGGCCTAGGCGACGACGGGAACGCGTGCGAGCCGAAACCTATACCGTTTTTGAGTCAATACGTGATCAAGAAAGTGGCGGTCCACTCGGGCGGGAAACACGCGTTGGCCCTTACGCAGGACGGCCGGGTATTCTCCTGGGGCGAAGGAGAAGACGGGAAACTGGGCCACGGCAATTGTTCGTCGCTGAACAAGCCGAGACTGATCGAGTCCCTCAAGTCGAAGAGGATACGGGACGTCGCGTGCGGATCCGGTCACTCGGCCGCCATAACCAGCAGCGGTGAACTTTACACTTGGGGCCTGGGCGAGTACGGTAGATTGGGCCATGGCGACACCAACACGCAGCTGAAGCCGAAATTGGTCCAGTCTCTGGTTGGTCAACGGGTGATACAGGTCGCTTGCGGCAGCAGGGACGCGCAGACGATGGCGTTGACCGCCGACGGTTCGGTCTACTCCTGGGGCGACGGGGATTTCGGTAAGCTCGGTCGAGGAGGTAGCGACGGGTGTTACACGCCTCTGCTGGTGGACCGACTGAACGGTTTGGGCGTGGTACAGATCGAATGCGGGGCCCAATTCTCCCTCGCGTTGACCAAATACGGCGAGGTTTGGACATGGGGCAAAGGGGATTACTTTCGACTCGGGCACGGCAACGATCACCACGTGCGAAAACCTACGCTGGTCGAGGGCCTCCGCGGTAAGAAGGTGATCCACGTGGCCGTCGGTGCCCTCCATTGTTTGGCGGTGACGGACACGGGTCAGGTGTACGCGTGGGGCGACAACGATCACGGACAACAGGGAAACGGATCGACGATCGTCAACAAGAAACCGTCGTTGGTTCACGAACTCGACGACGCGAGAGTGAACCGAGTCTCTTGCGGCTCGAGTCACAGCGTCGCTTGGGTCTTGACCGATCAACCGGCGGCTAACAATCAAGAACCGGTCACCTTCCCGACGGCGAAAGATCCGCTCGGTCAGGCGTCGCTCAGGTTGAAGAACATCCTCGACACCGAGGCCGAGGCGGACAGAGAGATCGAGACCGAGACGGAAACGTGCGCCGGACCCGTACCGTCTTCTTCGAAGAGCATCGTTCCCGGTAACAGCAACGTCGGCGACGTCGGCGACGTCGCTACATCCGCCAACCGACCTTCCCTCTCGAGCATTATCCTCTCGTTGGAGAGCGACGTCGCGAAACAACAAGCCTTGCAACACGTGATAAACGCTCTTCGTATAATACAAGCGAGAGTAGCCGTGGTCACGGCGTTACAAAGTCACTCGACGTTGAGATCGTCGAGCAACAACGCCACCGTCGGAGGCAGGTGCGTCAGAGGCGGCGCGAACGTCGCTGCTGGCGGAGGAGCCGGAGGCGACTCGACGATACCGGTCACGGACGGATCGATCGTCAACGGTTCGAACGTCGCCGGTGGACACAGTCACGTTTACCAGAACGTCGGAGAAAGCGCGCAAGGTGGCGGAGAAGCACCCGCGAACGCGGCGGACCTCGTCAATCTGGTCGGTAGCCCCCGGACGAGTCCCGAATCGGAGGATTATCCGTTGGCGGTGTTCCCTTCGATGTCCAGTTCGGCGAGTTTGTCCTCGCGCGCCTCCAAAATGTCGGCGAGCGCGATGAGCGTGATCGCGGCAACGCTCACCTCGAACGCGCAAATAGTCGGCGAGGGGGCAGCTGCCAATTCGAATCTGGACGACTTCACCTGCGCGTTGACCGAAGAGGATGCCAGGATGCTGGTCGATCTGTTGAAGTTGGCCGTTGCCAATCGAATATGCAACGGTGCCAAGGAAACTATATCCTCGGTATTGATCGGTCTAGCGAAATCGAACAACGCGATCCGGAACATGGTGCTGGAGCTTTGCATCACGGAGCTCGAAGACACGGTGGCGAATTTGAACAACAGGAGTAACGTGCCGCAACCGGTGGTACAGCAGAGTCCGCATCCGTACGTGGACGGGACCACGTTGACCGGCCACGTAAAGATTGCTGGCGCGGAGGCGCTCAGAATCGAATTCGATCGACAGTGCTCGACCGAGCGAAGACACGATCCTTTGACCATCATGGACGGGAACAATCGCGTGGTCGCGGTGAAATCCGGCCGTAAATGGAGCGAATGGGCCGCCGAGATTCGAATTCCCGGCGACGAGCTCAGGTGGCGATTCTCGTCGGACGGCTCGGTGAACGGTTGGGGATGGCGGTTCACCGTCTATCCGGTCCTCGGGAGCCTCTCACCGTACGAACTGGTCTCGGACAGAGCGGTTCTGTCGCAGCCGTCCATCGTGCTCGCGGAATGCCTCCTGGACAACGGTTTAATAAATTCGGACAGGAACGCGGCGACTCGACTCGCGGCCACTTTAGCCCAGTGCAGTCAGCTAAGCGCGTTATCGGCGCGGCAACGAATGTGGGCGTTGAAGAAATTGCAAGTGGTATACACGACCGGGCCGGGTATACGTCCGGAAATCGCGCTCTCCTCTCTTCTCGGCTCTCTGCCCCAGGCGTTGCTCAAACAATACGCTTACGAAGATCCGTTGGTTCGCGGTGGAAAGCAATTGATGCACAGCGACTTTTTCAAGGTTCTCGTCGCGCTCGCCTGCGACCTCGAACTCGACGAGACGCAGTGCTGTTCGGAGATTCACAAATGGTCTTGGTTTCGAAGATACTGCCTCTCGGCTCGTGTCGCGAAATCGCTGGTCAATCGAACGCCGCTTCCGAAACCGTTCTGCCTCGAAGTTACCAAACGAATAAACGAAATGATCACCGACGGAGAGGGAAATACCAAGGATCACGAGAATCACGAGCTGTTCAAACAGGAGCACGACGAACAATTGTTGCAATGGTTGAATCGACGACCGGAAGATTGGACGTTGTCGTGGGATGGATCCGGCGCGATCTACGGTTGGGGTCACAATCATCGCGGCCAATTGGGCGGTCTCGAAGGGGCCAAAATCAAGTTGCCGGTTCTCTGCGAAAGTCTGTCCGCTCTTCGGCCCGTTCAACTCACGGGCGGAGAACAAACTCTGTTCGCGGTTACCGCCGATGGCAAAGTTTACGCGACCGGTAAGTCTTTTATCCTTTTCTCCTGTTTTCTTTCATCTTTTATCATCCTTTTATCCTATACCTCTCGCGTAGGTTACGGCGCGGTCGGACGTCTCGGGATCGGAGGCACGGATTCCGTCACGGTGCCGACTCTTTTGGAATCCATACAACACGTATTCGTGAAGAAAGTTGCCGTCAATTCGGGAGGTAAGCATTGTCTCGCTTTAAGTTCCGAGGGTCACGTCTACTCGTGGGGCGAAGGCGACGATGGCAAGCTAGGCCACGGCAACAGATTGTCCTACGACCGACCGAAATTGATCGAGGAGTTACTCGGCACCGAGATCGTCGATGTAGCCTGCGGTGGTCATCACAGTGCGGCCATCACCAGCGCCGGCTGGCTCTACACCTGGGGAAAAGGTAAACGTTTATAATCCGCGTACACCCGCGTATTTCGAGTTTCACATTTTCCCGTCTCTCGTCTCGCAGGTCGGTACGGACGTTTGGGCCACGGAGACAGCGAAGATCAGTTGACGCCGAAGCTGGTCGAAGCTCTACAAGATTATAAGGTGATCGACGTCGCGTGCGGAAGCGGAGATGCGCAAACACTTTGCGTCACCGACGACGACAACGTTTGGAGCTGGGGCGACGGAGATTATGGGAAATTGGGCAGAGGGGGGAGCGACGGCTGTAAAGTCCCGATGAAAATCGAATCCCTCGCGGGTCTCGGCGTGATCAAAGTCGAATGCGGTAGTCAGTTCTCCGTAGCCTTAACGAGATCCGGATCTATATACACGTGGTAAGTAATGTAATTTTATCCACGATATATTGCGAACGTTCTGCCGACACATTTCGCTCGATGATTTCACAGGGGTAAAGGAGATTATCACCGTTTGGGCCACGGTACGGACGATCACGTGCGCAGGCCGCGCAAAGTAGCCGCGCTCCAAGGGAAAAAGATCATCTCCATCGCGACCGGCTCGTTGCATTGCGTAGCTTGTTCCGACAAAGGTGAAGTTTTCACGTGGGGCGACAACGACGAAGGCCAGCTAGGCGACGGAACGACCTGCGCTCTCCAAAGACCGAGACTTGTTCTCGCGTTACAAGGTAAAAAGATAACGCGAGTCGCTTGCGGTAGCGCCCACACTTTAGCCTGGAGTACGATGAAAGGTACGCAAAGCAGAATGCCTGCCACCACACCGATGGAATACGATCTAGTGAAAGATCTTCCGTTCCCCGTCTTGCACAATCGGTTGGTGCTTCTTCACCACTTCGCCGAACTGCTTTGCCCCTGTTTACCGATGTTTCCGATCACCGGGCCCATCAGTCTCAGCAAACTGGCTCCGATATTAGTCTACAGCATCAAAGAAGCAACCTTTCGTAAAGTGGTTCAAGCAACGATGGTCAGAGATCGACAACACGGACCGGTAATCGAATTGAATCGGATACAAGTTAAACGAGCCAGAGGCAAAGGTGGATTCGCCGGCCCGGATGGCATCAAATCGGTCTTTGGTCAAATGGTCTTGAAAATGTCTCTATTGACCCAAGATGTTCTCTTCTTTCCCCACAGGGTGTGGAAAGTGAAATTCATCGGTAAGTAACGTTGACAATCGACTTTCTTTCTAACGTAAATCATCGGCCGACGATGCGAAAAGCTCGAGCAAAATTAACTTAAGCGCGTCGATAGGAGAGAGCGTGGACGATTGCGGTGGCGGATATAGCGAGAGCATCGCGGAAATGTGCGACGAATTACAAAACGGTTCGTTACCGTTGCTAATACCGACACCGAACGGCCGAGACGACAACGGTACCAACAGAGATTGTTTCCTCCTGAATCCGGCCGCTGATTCGCCCTTGCACCTCAACATGTTTCGATTTCTTGGAATCCTAATGGGCATAGCTATCAGAACCGGTAGCCCGTTGAGTTTGAATCTGGCAGAGCCAGTATGGAAACAACTAGCCGGTGTACCGTTAACTCCTGCGGACTTAACCGAAGTCGATAGAGACTATGTTCCTGGATTATTGTGCATTCGAGACATGGATCCCGATGAAAAGGTATTCCAAACTCTCGAAATGCCTTTCTCTACGCCATCCGCTCTAGGCCACGATGTACCTTTATCCAGTAGGTACGTAACAATCCTCTTCGAATATAACTTACGCAACTCTTTCGGTTACTCGATTACGTACCCCGATGATTACGTCGATCGATCCGATTTTTAAAGTGTCCAATTGTCCGTTTCAGGTACAGGAAAATTACGCCGGAAAATAAACACGAGTACGTTCAACTGGCATTGGATTATAGGCTACGCGAATTCGATGCTCAAGTGGCCGCTGTACGCGAGGGAATGTCGAAAGTTATACCCGTGCCCTTCCTCGCGTTGTTTAGCGGATCCGAGCTGGAAACGATGGTTTGCGGTAGTCCAGATATACCGCTTGCTCTATTAAAATCCGTTGCAACTTATAAAGGTAATTTATAATTACCTTATTCTCTTCTCCTCATTTTTCCTCCTTTTCTTTCCTCTCTGATCGGTATATGTTTTCAGGCATCGAAGCGACCTCTCCCTTGATTCAGTGGTTTTGGGAAGTAATGGAAGAATTCTCTAATCAAGAAAGATCCTTATTTTTACGATTCGTTTGGGGTAGAACTCGTTTACCGCGTACCATTGCCGACTTCCGAGGCAGAGATTTTGTATTACAGGTACAATTATTTTTTCTTCTTCTTCTTCTTCTTCTTCTTCTTCTTCATCTTCTTCTCTTTATTTTCCATTTTGTACGTTAACAGGTAATGGATAAGTATAATCCACCGGATCACTTTCTCCCTGAAAGTTACACGTGTTTCTTTCTTCTGAAAATGCCGAGGTATTCGTGTAAGCCGGTGTTGCGGCAAAAATTGAAATACGCGATACACTTTTGTAAAAGTATCGATACCGATGAGTATGCTAGGGTACAAGCTGCAACCAATTCAGACACCGAGGAAACGGACAATCTTTCTAGCGAAGAGTATACGTCGCTTTAACGAAATCGATACCTTACTCTCTTCCATACGATCAAGTCATACTTTTTTATTGCAATCTATTTTCACTGTCGTTGCATTCAGCCTATGCGCGCACGTTATCGAACATCTTTTCCGTCGTTTATGCGTGTAATTCATAAGTATCAGTTAATCGAGAACATGGGAAATCCACTTTCTTTCAGAGTCCCTTTTATTTCGGTGTATCCAGGATAGTAATTATGCTATTGTAAAAGTGTCGAATTTTATTCGTAAAATAAGAGTTACATTTGCGATCGCGCTAGCAATAATTATAGTTTGTATCTGATATTTTATTATTTTTTTTTTCTTTTTTTTTTTTTTTTTTTTTTTTTTTTAAATCTGCGAGTCCCCGTTGATTTTATTCGTTTGCCGATGTAACCACGAGAAAATGAAGAAATTTCGTTCGTCAGCTATTTTCGAACGAACAATTACGTCTCCGTCAACAACATAATTGTTGAGCATAATTATGTTCGAAATCAAACAGAGGCTAGCTGATAATACCAAGTATTCTCGGACGATAACAATCTGAAAAAAAAAAAGACTGTTTCCGACGCTACGAGTTCGTTATTATTCAAGCTCAGCCAAAATCGATCACTATTACGTTCTTACGAATACGCGTAGTACTACATGCAACTATGTACGCGATAATAATTAAAGATATCCATTATTATTATTATCATCATATTTACTTATTTATTTATTTATTTATTTATTTATTTAATTAATAGAGAATAAATGAAAAGAAATAAAGAGTATGCGAATGCGTGCGCATTATACGAAGGGACATTTTTTTCACACACAGCATATTTACGAGTAGTGTTTGTTTCCATTTTGCGATAAAAAAAATGTGAAAACAATACCAATTGCTAATATTGTATCGCGTAATATTACATATACATATGGGTATATTTAAACTTTAGATGCATGAAATTTAGTTAAATTTCACATCACAATCGATGTTAATAGCATACATCTTATACGATACGGCTCTCATTTTTTCTAAACCAAATATTCATAAGTTTTTGTTATGTTTGTTGAAAAATATATTGTAATTGAAACAAAATAAAGAGATTTATCGGTATAAAGAATCATTATCAGTCCAAAGAAAGTGGAAAAATAGAGTAGTAGTTGCATCGTTTGTGCATGCTTGATATCTTGAAATGTTATATTCAGTAACTAATTTTTAAAAGAGAGAGCATTACACATAGATGATTATTTTTGATATTTTTCTCTCGTAACTACACATCGAAAGTTTATCGACTGCATTTGATATGCGAACTGAATAACAAGGTCATTAATATGATAAAATACCAATTGATTAATTGCAGTATAAATATAACGTCGGAATGAAATGAATCCACGACGTTTGTCTCCGTATATGCAAGAAACATGTTTCATTTAATGAAGCACGAGGTATTTCTAACAATTTATTTCGTTTATACTATAAGTTTACCAATTCATTATTTTCAGCCGTATAGAATATGCAACAATTATATTAAACTATTATCAACGAAAACGATACATTCGTCGTCTAAAATACAACAACCAGACTATGCAGATGTTGTAATAATAGGTAAGAAAATTCTCTGAGCATTCGTTCTTGTTTTCTCGACATGTTAACATAAATTAACGGTACTTATAGGTGGTGGCAGTGCAGGTTGCAACGCTCTTTATCACTTAGGAAAATGTGGCGTTAACGCTGTATTGTTAGACAAATCTAAATTAACTTCTGGCACTACGTGGCATACTGCTGGCCTTATATGGAGTATACGTGGTCCAAATGATACTGACATAGAATTACTAAAAGTTACGAGAAACGTTCTTAAATCGTTAGAAGAAGAAACTGGAATAAATCCAGGGTGGATAAATAACGGTGGACTTTACATTGCTCAGACCGACGTGAGTATTTTATATTCAATCACGTTCTTTTTCTTTTACTTCTGCTTCTTCTCTTTTTCCATTATACAGGGACGATTAGATGAATATAAAAGACTTGTTACCGGGTCTAAAGCTTTTGGTATTCAAGCAAACCTTATCTCACCTCGAGAAACGAAGAAATTATTTCCATTGCTTGACGAAACAATTCTTCGAGGAGCTATTTACTGTCCGGACGATGGCGTTATCGATCCCACCATGTTAGTAAATGCCTTGACAAGATCGGCAAAGAGTAATGGTTGTCAGGTATATAAAAATTTCTTCTTCCAATCAGTAACGATCATGAATATATAAGAATATATAAGAATATATTGAATTTATTTAGATTATAGAAGATTGTCCTGTAACAAAAATACTCACAAAGGAGACTATTATGAACGACAAGAAAATTTGTGGAGTAGAGACACCGTATGGAATTATAAATACAAACGTTATTCTTAATGCTGCTGGTGTTTGGTCAAAAAATGTAGCTAAGATGGTTGAAATGGATATTCCTCTAATACCGTTTAAGCACGCGTATGTTGTTACCGAACCCATAACAGGAGCACAGAATCTTCCAAATATCAGAGATCTTGATGCTAATTTATATATTCGAATGCAGGGAAACTCTATGGCTATAGGTGGTTATGAACAAAATCCAATTATGTTATCTTCAGTGAGTCCATGATGAATCGATTTTAACGTATTATCAACAAATCAAAGCAACGCGTATTTGAAGTATACTTTAAATAATTTCTTATGATTATCATTTAAGTTATTCGTGTGCCGTTATTTAAAAGTTATCTAAATTAGATTATTTAATAATAACGATAATTGGTATATCTTATGTTTTCATAAAAGGCACCGGAAGATTTTTCGTTCAGCCTCTATGAAATGGACTGGAATACTTTTGACGCGCATCTAAAATCAATGACTTGCCTAGTTCCTCGATTATCAACGAGCGGAATAAGAACCGCTATATGCGGTCCAGAAAGTTTTACGCCTGATCATAAACCAATCATGGGTAATAATTTAAATAAATGTTAGTCTTTTCTTATCTCGTGTTCGTGTTTTAATCGCCTTAAGTTTCATTGTATTCAAAAGGTGAGGATCCTCGTTGTTTCGGTTTCTTTTACTCTTGTGGTTACAACAGTGCCGGAATGATGTTAGGAGGTGGATGCGGAGAACAGATTGCACAGTGGATAATTAATGGTCGACCAGACAAGCATATGTTCGATTATGATATCAGACGGTTAGACTTTCTCTGACTTTGCTCAACCTATTCATCGTATTAGTATCTTATGTGTTATGTCTTTTCATATTTTGATTTTTAGATTTATTCCAGGGCAGAGACAAAATTTTGCTTGGGCAAGTGAAAGGTCCCATGAAGCATATGCAAAAAATTACAGTATTATATTTCCAAACGACGAACCCCTAGGTGGTAGAAACTTAAAGCTAAGTCCTTTTCACGATGTAAGTTTATTCAATAATAATTCGATGAAACATTTGTTATTCATTAATATGGTATAAACGTATAAAGAACTATTACTTTCTTTATCGCAGTTACTCGTTGAAAAGGGTGCTGTAATGGAAGAATGTCAAGGCTGGGAGCGACCTGAATGGTTCTCCTTAACTGAAAGGGTCGAAGTGAACAGTTATGATTATGGTGGATATTATGGAATATCAAAAAACAAAAATGATAAATATCGCGAAATATTAGAAAAAGAGTACAACTTTCAGATTTCACCGTATGATGACATAGTAAGTATTTCAAAGAAAGCTATGCTTATTAAAATATTAATACAGAATGAATCGATATAATCATATTATAAGTGGTTTCTGAATTTATACTAGATCCGAAATGAAGCTCTTGCTTGTCGTACAAACGTTGCTTTGTTTGATATGTCTCATCTTGGAAAATTCTACCTTTGTGGTCCAGATGCTCAAAAAGCTGCAGACTACTTATTTACAGCAAACACAAATTGCGCTTTCAACAAAACAGTTTACACTTGCATGCTGAATCATGCTGGAGGAGTAGTAATGGACTGCACGGTTACAGTTTTGGAGCCTGGATCGGGTGGAATCATAAATCCGATGTTTAAAGAAAAATCATTTTACATCGGTACGTTTTCACAACTGTTACGTTTTCACAAACTGTTAACTTCGTTATTACAGATTTCTGATACTATTTTCAATATTAGTCTCAAATAGCAAAGCCGCGTACCATACATGGGCTCACATGAATAAAGTGATACAGGAAAAAGGCTTTGATGTATCTTTGCACGATGTCACAGAACTGATTGGAGTTTTATCCGTGCAAGGACCAAATAGGTATTGTATCGTACACGTTTTAAGTTTATCTGTGATTTAGATTTGTATGCAGATATTTTAAAGTTACGAATTGTTGTATAGCCGAAAAATAGTGGAATCATTAATAGCAAATGAAATCTCGGATGAATCTTTCAAATTTTCAACCACAAAATTAGTAAAAATAAAAAATGAATTAGTCCGCTTAATTAGACTTAGTTTCGTTGGTGAACTCGGCTTTGAATTGCATATTCCAAAATCGTCTTGTCGAACGGTTTATGCAACTTTAATGAAATTTAGCGAACCATATCACATAAAACTTGCTGGATATAGAGCATTGCGTAGTCTAAGCTGTGAGAAAGGTACATAAATAAACATTTCTGTAATGTGATATTTGTACCTATGATATTGTATCGTATTCAATGCATTCACGTCTTTCAGGGCATCTCCTGTGGAATGAAGAACTCAGAGAAGATGATAATCCCATAGAAGCGGGATTGGGATTTACATGTCGTAGTTTTGGTAATTATTTGGGGAAGACGGTAATTGATCGATTGCGAAAGATTGGTATTAAAAAGAGGCTAGTACATATCCATGTAAATAGGTGAATATAATCATATTATTAATTTCTTTGGTTTCATTACTTAAATAATACTAATGTTATATATCGGGATAGTGATATTCCCATGTGGGGTTTTGAAGCGATTTACAGAAATAACCATGTCGTTGGTTATTTACGAAGAGCGGAACGAGGATATAGTTATGGAAATACTATTGGGCATGGGTGAGTAAACTTATCTTGAATCAGAATGACGCTATCATTAAACTTCCTTAACATCAGGTATATCAAGCATTCAGATGGAGAAAATGTGACAAAGGAATTTTTAGAAACTGGTAATTATGAAATTGAAGTAATGGGGAAGAGATATAAATGTGATCTTTATCTCAAAAGTCCATTCGATTCTCAGAATCAAAGATTATTGGGTATATATGGAGATAAATATGTTCCTAAACTTTAAAAGATTATGGGTTTTAACTGTAATTCTGATTTATTCATGTCTATCCTGCAAGAGGGTTAGCATGTATAGTTACATTGTTTATTCGTGTTTCTGTAAGCGGCTTATAATTTTTTGGGCTCACAGGAAGTTTTTCCAGTTGTTCAAGAGTGTCCAAACCATCTATTACCCTAAAAATGAACAATTTACTAAATGTATCAAATATAGCATACTTATGCATAAAAATTAAGCAATAGGTTTATTTACCTTCCAAATAAGGTATATTTCAAATCAAGATGCGGTTGAGGACCATACGTTATAAAAAATTGACTTCCATTAGTGTTTGGACCATTATTGGCCATAGACACAAGACCTCTCGTATTATGTTTCAATTCTTCCTTAAATTCATCTTCGAATTTACGGTTCCATATTGATGTTCCACCCTTACCAGTTTGCGTTGGATCCCCAGTTTGCACAATAAAACCTTTTATATTTCGATGAAATAAACAATTGTTGTAATAATTGCTAGCGCACAAGGCAAGGAAATTCTACAAAATAAATACGCTAATTTATATTTGCCCAGACAATGTTACATTGTAAAAGATTACAAAAGAACTACCTCACAGGTTTTTGGACACAATTCACAAAATAATTCTATCTTTATATCTCCAACGTCAGTATGTAAAGTAACGCTCTAAAAATGAAAACCAATTATATTTTATGTGTGTGTGTGTGTGTGTGTGTGTGTATACATATATATATGTACACGCATTAGGCGTGTATATGGAATTCTGTAATACCAATAAAATAAACGATTTGAAAAGAACAAACGTAATTATAATATTCACTTGCGCACCATCTTCGATATAAATGTTTATTGATTTATAAACACTAATATACGTCGATACTTATTATTATAAAGTCTCTCATATTCTTCAGTCGCTAATAACGCGTACTAACAAAAAATGAATATGCACCACTTATATATTTATGTAAATATGTACGTAAGGATGGCCATTTTGAATGTCACAGAATTACCGACGAAATCAAATGTATGTATTTATTTTTAAATAAAATCAAAACTTTAATAAAATATTACTGTGAAAAGCAGCGTCAATCAAAGAAAAATATCAAAGTATAAGTTCATATAAAAAAAAGCAAAGCACGTTTCGATGGTTGATATATTTATCAAATAAAATTTATAGATGTTACCCAGTATTTGTAACCAATTTGACTTTGGTTGAAAGCTGTAAGGAATCGTCAAAGCAGCGCCACTATTTCTGCTGAATGTTCAGCTTGTTTCTCGTTACATGTAACGGTTAGGCAAAAAAGATATTGAATACTTTAATATAAGTTTAATTCGTAAAAAGTGCATTTATTCTTGTTTAAGTTGAGAATAAGATTATATTTTATACGTTGAAGAAAGAAATAAACTGAATTGTGAAAGTTATCATAAAGGAGTGACAAGAAAATCTAGACGAGTGGCGCGTCTGTGCAAACGGGTCTCTTTGGTTGCATGACGTAATTGTATTGATCGCGGAAGAAGAGCCGAAAGTCGCGCATTCGCCATCTTGGACGAATTGTGGAAAAGAAGTTTCTGTGTCTCGCAGGCGCGGTACGCTTGTAATAATTGTAATCCGTGGCGATCCAGACATTAATTAGTTTAACTGGGAATTAACCCTTTTGTGAATTAGAAACCCATTTGGACGGACCAAGGTAAGTCATTATTTCTTTGATTTGCTTCTTCGTCCGAATCTTTTTTTCTACGTGGAAACCTTACTGTCTAAGCTTGTTCTACGACCATTCAACTTCGAACAAGTTTTTTTTAATTTTTTATTTATTTAATATTGTTACTGCGTCACTTCATCTGTTTATAAGGTACTTTTATTATGAATTATTTCTTATCGTTGAATTTTAATTACTATTTCCTCGCAATCTTTTTGTTTTGAATTTTTAGCGACTTTGACATCATGATCAAGGGTTGGGTCCGATCCATGTACTCTTAATTGTTCCACTTCTTTTTCATGCGTATTTTATATTTATTTACCGTAACGTACAAATACGTTTCTGGTTATCCTTTCTTTTGGTTATTCCGTCTTTTTCTATTTTCTCATTGTAGAAGAACATTTTCAAAGTTTCTGTTTTCTTCTTTTTCTCTCATATCCAACATTCTTGACAATAAATATTATGGTTAATTGTTCTCAGATTTTGTTAGAATTTGGTTCAAATTAGATTTTATTGTTTGGCACTCTGATCTCCTGTAAATATTTTTGATAATGTTTTGTCCTTTTTTCTTTCTTTTTCTTAAGTGTAATAATTATTACCAATAACATGTTATTCTTTCAACAGCCGTGTCATTGTTTATGTAGTTTTTAGATTTATAATTCAATTGATTCCCTATTACTTTTATTTATGCTTACATTATGGATGATTTTCAATCCGCATATATCTGTTATATACTTTTGTGCGCTTGAAAGTCTTTTTATATATATATATATATATATATATATATAAAAGACAAACGCAATTTAGTTATTTTGTTTGTTTATAAAAGACACTATATGTTTTTACATATGAAACGTTACATATGATTTCAGACAAAGGGTTCGTTCTTTGGGTCTGATTGGTACTAAATGGTTGCCTGCAGACAGCATGTCTACTCTGTCAGGGCTCGTGTCGAAGGGGGAGAAAGGAAAATCAAAGTTTCAATCATTAGACATCAATAACTTGTACCGGGTGAGTAGGGTGAGTTGGCCAAGCAGTTTTGTTCATTTATCTCTTTTATCTTTTACTTTTCCATATATATGATTTTTCATGTAACTTTATGTTTACAGTAATTAATAGATGCAATTTATTTGGTTTTATTGTCGTTATCGTTATTGTTATTTACCTGTACATAATAAATTACTACTATGAAGTGATTATAAAATGTAATCATCTTTATAAAAAGAAATAGAGTTGGTATCTGGTTTTTTTCGAATGTAGGGAGAGTCTTTAGAGCAACATCAACAAAAAAATACATTACCACGTAAACATGGAATGCAAAGTCTTGGAAAGGTGCCTTCGGCACGACGACCTCCTGCTAATCTGCCTAGTTTGAAAAGTGAACATAGCAGTAACGATCCAGCTGTTAGTCTTGTACCAAGTGGAGGAAGTGGTTGGGCTACTACCAAAGATTCAACGACTACCACTACTACTACGACTACTACAGCTGTAACCACACCCGATACAACTACTGTAAGTTTCCTGGTACCTGTTGTTTGCTCTTTCAGCATAGAACTGTCAATAATGATTTACTTATGATTATTTATTAGATGTTGTATTAATGCCAATAAAATAGGAAGCATCATTCTAATACAAATTGTTTGGAAGCTTCTAGATACTTGCTTATTAGGAAATGTCTTTAAATAATTATGGTTTGCTTCTCCTAGATTTATATTTATACTGTTCACGTATTTATTAAAGAACTCGAGAACAACACGATAATATTTATATTTTGTTAATATAGTCACATTCTTCGCCGACGCAATGTGTACCAGGGACTACTGTGACGGCATCGCTACATCCATTACTTCCAGGACAACAAAGTATCTCACAGCCTCCGTATTCTTCCGACGTAAACAGCAAATCATCATGGAGTGCAATAATGAGCAGATCTGGAGACGGTTTGTAAAATTAGATGATTCAGTTATAAATATTTGATCGGATTTACATTTCTATTTGTTCTTTAAATTCTGTTTCGTTTATTAACATTTGTGCAGATTTACGTACATTTTTCATACAATTCTAGCGTAAGATTAAGTAATAATATAAAATAAAAATATTCGATCATTATTCTTTTGTTGATATTTAGGTACTGTAGCAGGAGGCCAACAACAATCACAACAACAACAGCAACAACAACAACAACAGCAGCAGCAGCAGCAGCAACAACAACAACAACAACAACAACAGCAGCAGCAGCAGCAGCAGCAGCAACAACAGCAGCAATCGGTAAATCGGGAATTAAATGCACAATACGGACCCGGACCCAGTTTACGACCGCAAAGTAAGAGTTAAATATGAAAAATGTATATTTCGTAAGTTATGCGTTAAGGCATTTTTTTTTTAATCAATGAAATTGTGTATTAGCGGAAGGAAGTTGGATACAAGGTGGAAGCCGTACAAACAGTGGTGCGGGAATAGGTGCGGCTCCTGGTTCCGGAAATGGAACCACTTCAGCGGTCCAGGCCCCCCCTTTGAATATCAGTGGGTCGGGAGGGCATTCAGACATATCTGGTGGCGGTCGACAGAACTTGGTCCAGTCTCCCAACATGGGCATGGCCCAGGGAGGCCCTCCTCATAGTTCTGCAAATAGTCAGAACACTTTAAATTCTAATTCCCATCAAGTTGGCTCAAATCTCCATCATTACAGAGGACTTATTCCCCCATTTGTAAGTTTTGTTATTATTATTATTATTAAATAGTACTAGTACTACTATGTTACTACTACATTGTCGCTAAATGTATTTTGAATCGATTCTTGTAAATAATCATAGATATCTGTAAATTTTTTTAAACAAATTTAGTTGTACAGAGGAAACTTTTCTGGTGGATTCCCTTCGCAGTTTCCGCCGAACACGAGTTCCAGTGGGCCTAGGCCCCGGTTCAATTACTCGTCAGAACGATTTCCTGCTCCGCCTCCTATTCGTCAACAGGAACGCGATCAGCGTGTTCCCGAGGAAGAAATCGTTACGCGACCAATTATTAAGGAAGAAGATCTTACTCGAATGGACGATATTTCACGCGATGCTGGTTGGGCAGCGCACGACGATATCGATTACAATCAAAAACTTGCCTTCAGCGATGAAGAACCCGATTCTGAACCTTCGAAAAAAGATGAAAAGAGAGATACCAAGGAGGAGAAAAGCGAGGAAATTTCGACAGAAGATAGGGACAAAATTAGAGGTAATCGCGACAATCGCGATGATCATGATAATCGAGATTCGAAGGAATCCCGAGAACAACCGATTCATCGGACGTGGACTCAGAGCTCTGTACCTCGTGATTATCGTGGATCCAACGGGTCTGGTAGTTATAGCGGTCAGTCACAACTGCATTCGGTGCATTCTTTAAGAGGTCAGAATATTTATGTGACGTAGATGCATTTAGTAGTTTAGATTCGTTTTCATTACCACGTGCCATTTGATCAGTCGTAAACATGTGTTCTATATATAACAACAACGTATTTATTCACATTTGTTATTTTTACCGTGAAAACAGGAGTGGAAGATGACGAAGCCTGGAACGAAAGGCGCAGACTAAAATTTGAAGTAGCGTCTGCCGTTGAACGCGCTCGACAACGCAAAGAAGAAGAGGAGAAACGGTATCAGGAATTGACTAGGCAAGCGGCAGCTAAGAAGTTACAAGATTTGGAGCAAAAGTTAAAAGCTAAACACAAAGAAGAGGAACGCGGACAATCGAACGAGTCGAAGAGTTTAATAAACGTTCCACCGGTACCAATTCCAGTTCCTGATTGGGAAAGGGAAAGAGAAAATAGAGAACGAGAAAGCAGAGAAAGAGAGCGTCCTTGCGCTGCTACTTCCGAGGGAAAAGATGAAAAGTCGTTGAACCGTGAATTGCGCGAAACTAGAGACAGTCCAAAAGATGGTAGAGAATCACGCGAGCCATTAATGTCGGATTTCCGGCAAGGTGATCGTGATCGGCAAGGTTTCGCAAGACAACCAGATACCGTGCGTAACGAACGCGAAAGGGAACGAGAACGAGAACGGGAACGAGACCGTGATCGTGATCAGAGAGATACAAGAGATCGTGACCATTTAGCGTTCTCTCGGCATTTTCAAAACAATTTACCACCTCGATTTCAAAAACAACAAGCAGAAAGAAGCGGCGGCACCGGTTTCAGTCGAATCTCACCTTCTACCGAAAGATCATCCACGCAGTCGGTTCCTTTTTCTCAACAATACGATCCTGGTAGATGGGTTCATAATCATGGTTCTTTAAGTAAGTACCTTTGAATATTGTAATTGGTCAAATTTATTTTTAATCTTTTTGGTGTTGTAACTTAAGTTTTTACAATCTTTCATAATACATAATACATTATACATTAGCGCTCGTATTAGTGATACTGTTTTACCGATTTCTCTTTATAACGGTATCCAATATTAAAGGAAAAGCAGATTATAATCCTGAGGGAATCATTGTTCGATAGATTGTTTTATATATTTTTCCTAGTAACGTTGCTCATCGATTCTTCTTTCTTTTCCTTCCCAGACGAGAAACTGTTTTCATAAGTTGTATGGCAGCGCGCATACACGAGTGTAATGTAAATAAATGTTGAATCGACTTTCGATGAACTTTTAATACGATAGACTCGTAAAGCATTCGCGTTGCACCAAAAAGATTAAATGCTGCTATCATCGTGTTTTCGTTTTTGAGACGATTAATGTTCTTTGTATTGAATTAAATTTGTATTAGTAGACAATAACTTAAAAGCAGCACACGGCAATGCACCGCAACGCCGCAGTAGGACAGATTCCGATATTTCTACATCGATGGACGAAGATCGACCTCCGTCTCGAGATTATCGTAGTTCTCTCCTTCGCGACGATCGATATCGTCATTCTTCGCATCGACCATACGATGCCCGCAAATCAGCCAGCTATTACGACGAATACGGTCGTAATTGTAGAGATCATGATTACGATGATAGGCATTCTCGTGATTCTTGGGAACGCGAAAGATACTTCGACGATAATAAAGATCGAGATTCAAAGGACGGATTGGAATCGAGAGATGTAAGGGAGAATCGGGATATCCGTGATAATCGTACTAACAGAGACAACCGAGATTCAAGAGAAAATCGAGACAGGGATAGCAAAGATAAGAAGGATTATGATAATTATTTAAAGGTATATGGCATATTTTTTTGTAATTTTCTTATCTCGCATATTATTGCCATTCATGCGTCTTAATTCGTGATTTGTGTTTGCCAATAGGATCCCTTTGACGAACGCGATCGCGACCGTGAACGCGACCGTGAACGCGATCGCGAACGTGATCGTGATCGTGATCGTGATCGTGATCGCGATCGCGACCGTGAACGCGACCGCGAACGTGATCGCGAACGCGATCGTGATCGTGATCGCGAACGCGAACGTGAACAGCGAGAACGTGAACGGGAACGTGAACGCGAGCGTGAACGCGAACGCGAACGCGAACGGGAACGGGAACGAGAACGAGAACGAGATCGTGATCGTGATCGCGATCAAAGGGAACGATCGGAGAGTACGGAATGGCGCGAAGAACGTATAATTCAAGAAAGATCAATGGATAATCGCCGTGATACGCAGCGAGAAGAGAGGATGGAACGCAACGAACGGCCACAAAGACCAGATTCTCGTGACAGCCGTACTTCCAGGGAATCAAAAACATCTCTGCGCGAAGATGATTCGCACAAATTGCGAGATTGCAGTTCTTGGGTGAACGAAGTTGTCGATTACGAGGAAAGTAAACGCGATATGTATCACGAAGATACGAGAGACAGAGAAAGGGAGAGGGAAAGGGAGAGGGAGAGGAGGCAGCCGTTAGGGCCCGTGACCAAAGAAAGAATCGAGGCGGACGAATTGAAAAACGAAAAACGTAGCTTGACTCAGTTGAAGCGAGCCGGTTGCGATTCGGATAAAAAGGATCAGACAAAGGAATGTACAGAAACGAAGAAAGAAACGGATGTTTGGAATAGGAAGCTCGAACGAACGAACGAAAATACCAGAACGGTAGAGAGAAGCGACGGCTCTCCGAAAGCATGGGCCGACGCCGTATCTCCGACGTTCGACAAAGAGGAAAAAGTTTTGGAATGTAATAAGAATGACAAAGATACGGAGGACTTGAAGCAAAGTTTCGAGAAATTAAGCTTGGAGAAGAGAGAGGATACTCTGAACGAGGAAGTGACGGAGTTGCAGGCTAAAGAGGATAAACGGGAAAAGAATACACGAAACCGAACGAGTAGCGGCGGATCAAATTCTAGAGTTCGGGATTCGCGAGGAGGACGTCAATGGGGAGGTATGTACAGCGTGTACGCGCGAGGATGGCGCGGTCCAGAATCGAGAGGACGACGAGGTGGACCTAGAGCGGCCGCTAGACCCGCTTCCGCCAGGAGCGGTTCGTACGGTCACACCGATTCGGAGAACAGTGCCGACGAGATATCCGGTTCCACCGAATCCGGTAAGGAGGAGAAAAAGTCGACTAGGTCGCCGAAACTCGGTAGCCACAAGTCGGAAAAGGAGGAACGCGTCTCCAGCAGAGACGATAAACGCGCCGATTATCCTCAGTCGCAACGCAACGAGAAACGAGCTTACGATGCTAAATCGAATCGCGAAGGTTTTGCTCCTTCGGGTGAACCGTCTCGTCGCGGTCGGGGTAGTTTTCGCATTCGTAGCGCGACTACTGCTGGC
>CM072795.1:17488918-17517225 GCA_036983795.1 Megachile lagopoda | reverse complement strand
GGTAAGATATAAAGCAAGGCTGGTTGCTATTGGCAGTCAACAAAAAATGGGTGTACACTACGACGAATCATTTGCGCCAGTTATAAAATTGGAAACTGTTAGAGTCATGCTAGCGCTCGCCAGCATACACAAGTTACAAATAAAACAGTACGATGTCAAATCAGCATACCTACATAGCGAGATTAAAGAGGAGGTATTCATGGAACAACCACCCGGATACGAGACAGGTAATGACAAGATCTGTAAACTGAAGAAAAGTATTTACGGACTACCTCAATCGGGATACCATTGGAATCAAAAGGTAAACAATATCCTTAAGACAATAGGTTTAAAGAAACTTGAGGAAGATCCATGCTTGTATAAAATAAAAGATAAGGGCGAATTATTACTGTTAGGATTGTATGTAGATGACATATTAGTTATAAGCACTAATGATAAGATTAGAAATAAGATAATCGGGGAAATTAGTAAACAGGTAGAATTGGTTGAGGCTAGATCTATTAACTTCTTGAATATGAAGGTGCAGGAAAACGAGGAAGGCTTGATTTTATCTCAGTCAGATTATATAGACAAAATATTATCAAAGTACGAGTTGAAGGGTTGCAATCCAATGAAAACCCCTATGGATCCACAGCAAAATCTAGACATTTATGCAGAATCAATAGATGCGGACAAAGAACTATACCAAGAGATGCTGGGTTCTATCATGTATTTGTCTATAGGGACTAGGCCAGATATATCATACGCCGTAAGTAGACTTTCACAATACAACAAAAATCCAAGACTTATCCATTTTACAGCGCTAAAAAGAGTCTATAGATACTTAAAGAATACGAAGTATTACACCCTGCATTACGGGCGAAATGGAAATAATATAATAGCAAATGCAGACGCGAGCTGGAATGCAACTAGAGATGCCAAATCATATAGCGGATATACCATAAAGATAGGAGATAATTTAATAAATTGGAAGAGTAGGAAACAGAAGCTGGTTGCACTCTCAACGTGTGAAGCAGAACTTATAGCGATATGCGATAGCGTTCAGGAAATAAAGTGGACCGCGAGTCTAATAGATAACATAGGATTTAAGTTAGATAATAAGACGAAACTAGGCACGGATAGTAAAGCGTCAATAGATTGGATTAATAGAGAATTAATTACAAATAGAACTAAACACATTAACAGGAAATACCATTTTGTCAAAGAGGAAGTCCGTAATGGGCAGTTAGAAATAAAGCACATATATTCGGAGGATATGGAAGCCGATGTGTTAACCAAACCATTAGCGTACGATCGGCATATAAGGTGCATCACAAAGTTAATGTTACAAGATAAAGGCACCACATGTGTAGTAAAGGGGGGAGTGTAGGAGTCCGACATTACCGACAGGTTAATGGTACCACACATGTGATGCGCATGCGCGATATCGGGTAATAGATAAATGTAATGTACGTTAGCGTTAGGTCAGTCCGAAATGAATCGTTGTATCGTAACCTATATTATTAAAGTAAAGTAATATATATATGTGATATACAAAGTATTATTTCCACCATCCCACGGGGCTACAGGCAAAGTAAGACACGCAAAAATTCGACTACCTACTGGCCCATGCTACTAGCTCGACTTACTGGCATAATGTAAACAGTCCCTATTGGAAATAGGTTTAAGAAATAATTCTTTAGGCACTAAATTTAATTATATAAAACGTTTCTTTATTATTCCTACTGTATGAGGAAGATCGAAACTAATAAAATTAACACAGAGCTGGTGTAATGAAAAACTGAGCTAAAGAAAAATCTATAGAAATATCTCTAATTCTTTATTTATTTATAAACTATTTACGCTATGAAACTTTCTCTTATCAAACATCGATTGGTTTTTGTTAAGCATATAATCCAACAGTCTCTTATGGAGAGAATAGTGTACTGCATACAGTAATTCCTCTCAGAGTGCAGCTCTTGTTTCCCTCCCACAGTGCAAGACGTCTTTCCCTGCGCCTATGCCTTGCGCTATTCCTGCGCCTACGTTACCTTCGCTCGAGCCAGACAAAGTGTAACACTATGTATACTCGCCGTTTTTTCTTTGATGCGAGCTGACAAATTTCCAGTTCCCAATATAGTAATATAATATTTTAATTTTTACATTTTTTTGACTGCACACTTTTTTAACATATTTGTGAGGGTTTTCCGATTAAAATGAGACCAAACACGATATAACTTGGATAATATTTATCATTCACTAAAAAATGGGTTGCTCGAACAGATTGACACGGGACCCGTGCGTGAGTTCTCACTTTGCAACAAAGAATAGAAATCCCCCCACAGATCGGCTTGAAAAGAGACAATGAATTTTCACTTTGCAACGTATCGCCCCTAGATCCAATTTCGATATTGCTTCTGGAAACACTGTTGATACATCGACAGACATTTAAATGTCTCGCCGCCTTTTCCTGTACTAGATTGGTGAGCCAGAGGCGGCTCGCTTTTGCTGCCGCCGCGCCGGCAAAAGAGAGCCGCCGGGTTTCAATTTTCATGTCCGTTATTCCCACAGTGAGAATTTTCGATTCCGACCTACCTCACACTGTGAAAAGAATTACTGTATAAGGAAGTCCAAGGAGGTGGCTGGCGCGACGGTTATGACCGCTCCGTTCATATAAATCAATAAAATATAGTAATTAAATTAAGGCCTAAATTATATTATTACTTTAACAACGAATTAAAAATACTAAAATGTTTCGAATTTATCGCGCTTCCTTTATTGCAATGAGTGGTATCTTCTGTTTATGATGCATCATATGATGCATTCATATGATTATGAAAAAATGATAATGTCAAAATTTCAGCATGATTGGATAACAGGAACCCGTGCCGCAATCGAGTTGAAGTTTTGAAATTTGCACGATTTCAGGTTATCGTCCGATGTGTTGGTGGCCTTTTATTTTAAATGTATCAGTGATATTTTTTAATGAAAATATAATTTTTCACACCTGTAATACTAGCATTTGCATTTAACTGTCAACAATATACACAAAATTATTAAATTTTAGCGTTAAACTTGATATGTAACGTAGCATTTGATCCACCGGATAATGTGACTAATTGGTAATTGGGAGTTGTATACAATTTGTGCAAAAGTTGATAAATTTTCTAAAAATCCTGATTGCATTATAAATGAATGTCCTTTATAATCGTTATAAACAAAATATTCTTTATTAAAATTTAAGTTATATCTTATATAATGAATAAATTAGCCTATTATTAAATTATACATAGTTTTTAATGTATATTCTGTGTTAATGTAGATTTGCTTACATCAGAATAAAGGCTTTTATAATTCTTAATCACTTGTAAAACGTATTGTGTTTCTTTTTCATTTTTGGTCAGTAGATTATTATATTCAGATATAAGTTTAACACCACGTTCAGCGGTATCGTTTACCACTTTTAAATTTGTTGCATATAGTTTTTTTTTAAGTGATTTAGTGAATTAGTTCCATAAGCGATTGAGTGAATTAGTTCCTAAAGTGATTGAGTGCGTTAAGTAAATTAGTTTCTAAAGTGGTTTTGAAATACATCTAATCAAATACACTTGAAATACAAAATGAGTGATCCACAAGACGGAAGTGACAATAATATTAAGGTGTTGAAAAGTGAAGACAGAAAATTATACCCTTCCTCGAAGAGATTTTCTAAGAAAAAAGCATGCCGCAAAAGGCGACGTTGCTTATTTTCCCCAGAAAGGGACACGCAAATTACTCATGTCGACGTAATCGGCAAGGAAAGAGAAGTTGCCGAGGTATGCGAAAATCGGCCGTCAACATCGGATGGACGAACATCCGAATTTACGTCATGGGAAGTAACTCCAGCACTGCAAACAGAGGAAAGTTTAGAAGGGACCGTATCGGCACAGTCTTCGGATGGCGAAGAAGATAACTTGGTTATGGAAAAAGGAGTAACAGCCAAGACAGAAGAAACCTCGTCCCTTTCAAGTACGCTAAATATCGTAAACATGCAGTACATGTTTGAGGCAATAAAAAAAATAGGCGATCATGCCGATAATAGGGAAGACTGTGGAGTAAAATATTTACAAATAACCGGTATGAAACAGACAGGCTTGAAGACTACGCTCAGCGTAGTGTGCACTATGTGCAACTACAAAGCCGAAATCCACAGTCAACCCGACGAAGTGCAAGAAATGGATGTAAACCGTATTGCCGTGGCTGAGACCATGCTTACTGGGGGCAACTACGCGCAGATGGTGAGAATTTCTTGTTGCGATGAATATAATGTAAAGCATCACGATGAAATCGTAAATTCTTTGACTGCCACTGCTGAAAAAGAAATGATAGCAGCGGCTGAAGAAGAAAAACAATTGGCTATCAGAAGAGGAGATATTCTTCCAGATTCCTGAATCCCGCACATTTCCGTCGTTGCCGACGGGAGCTGGATGAAAAGATCGTACCGCACCTGCACATATAACTCTGCGTCGGGAGTTGGCGTAATAATTGGGTACCGCACCAGAAAAGTTTTATTCATCGGAGTGCGGAACAAAACATGCAAAATTTGTGATTTTGCTGCAAGAAGAAAGGAACAGCCCCGAAGACACACATGTTTCAAAAACTGGACAACGAATCAAGCATCCACCGCTATGGAAAGCGATGCAATAGTGGAAGGCTTTAAAACCAGCGTGGAAAAGCGTGGATTGATTTATTCCACGCTAACCGCTGATGGAGACAGCAGCGTATATAAAAAAATTATCGACGCAGATCCGTACAAAACAGAAATTCGTGTGAAGAAAATTGAATGCACGAACCATTTAATACGGAATTTCTGCAGAAAAATGAGAGAAATTGCAAAAAAACAACAGCAGGAACTATGAGGAAAGCCGTTGAAAGTAGCATTCGGCGGATGCGGACAGCGATTGTAGCAGCCGCGCAATACTGAGACAAAGAAAATGTATCGACCGCCGAAAAAATTAAAAATTTATAGGGCGATATATATAACACACTAAGCCACGTATTTGACGAACACGCGGAGTGTAGTAAAACAAAATACTTCTGCGACGGGAAAAACAAAGAGAACGAAAGAAATATCGTCCCACAGTTAAAGAATATGGGAATATATCAGCAAATCAACGATACACTTCGACCATTAGTAGCTCATGCAGAGAGCTTATTGTACAACTGTAAGAATAATAGCGTAGAAAGTTTCAACGTGATCGTCGCCAAATACATTGGTGGAAAAAGACTGCATCTCGGGGAAAGAGGTTCGTACGCGGCAAGATGTGCTGCTGCCGTGTTACAATACAACAGCAAAGAAGCACTATCCCGGTTGAATAGGGCGATGAACAAGAAACTGTCCGCAGTTTGTAACCGTGCGGGTTACATAATTAGTGGTACACCCTGTGTATTCATCTATCTCAGCGGCAAGGGATATCCCTACTCTAGGCACAAGTCATGATCATAGTCGCGGGGGTACATACATAGAGTATTGGCCCCACTTCAGGGTAATTATGCGTGCGCATCAATCCCCTCTCGATAACGATCGAAGGAGGTCGATGCGAGGATCAATTTCGACACTCTACGTCTGGAAGCGAATCTATAAGGATCTCTCTAAATCTATTCAGCGAAAACGGTACGCGATCGGGAGGTCAAACCGACCTGGTATAATAGACAAACCAGCTATCTACCCTCGACGCATACGCGCCTCAAACCGAGGAGTCACAAGTTCAAACCGAACTGTGGCACTGCTAGAATACGATTATTAAAAGCCTTTTTTGTCGTGTACAGCGTAGTTGTCAAAACAAGAATTTTGATTATAATAAATTCAATTTCTAAAGTCGTTTAAGTATAAAGTTCGCTGAATAGAAGGAGACGGTGAGTAATTGTTGTTTGTGAGTCAATTCTCAAAAGTAGTCATCGCCGGTAATCCCACAGTTGTAGATAGCGACTGAGATCTTCTAATTATACATTTTGGCGTGGTACAGCTCCCAGGCTCATACAGGCAATTGAAGTGTCGCTCGGCCCACGTAAAGTGTCCCGCCTAATCTTCTAATTGTACCTGTGTGCCCTTGTGAGAGGTAGTCTCGCGGGTGTGGAATTGGATGGTTTCTGCCATATTTGATCGAGGCACAGCTCACAGACTCGTTTGAGCAACCAGAGTATCGCTCAGCTCACGAAAGTGCCCTGCCGTCACTCCTTGGTTGTACTCAAATGCCTTTGTGAAGAGGTGGACACGACCGTGTAGTACTGCTGTCTCACTGTTTGGAAGTAAATTTGTTCGAACATAGTTCATACTCAAATTGGGTAACCGAAGTGTCGCTCAGCCCACATATTGTGCCTGCCGTCATCTTCTGGTTGTTCTCGATTGGTTTATGAACTTCATAGTACAGGCACCGTTTGACTTTTCCCGAATTATTCGACAAAGTCGATCAGATTAGCACTGTTAGAATTAGGTGTCCGGCATCGGAGGAAGTCTTGAGCCCAACTACATTCCTCTTGACAAACTCTTAAGTGTCTCAACCTGGTTTTGACTTCGTGCGTGTCTCCACCGGAACAACACCCCCGATTTATCGGCCGAGTGTAAAAGGTGCTGCGACGATGTTCAATCGTACTTTCCACCGAGATTTTGACTCCAACGACAGAACCACACTACTATTGTATTTTTCTTATAAAGTTAAATTTCTTTTCTACGTGCCATTGCGCATTAATTTATTCAAAGTCTTTAAATTTGATATAAAAAGGAATTATAGTTTGGGAGAAAACTCAACAGATAATAAGTCTACTCTATTTGTTCATTAAATAACGCGATCATTCCATATTAACTGGCGATTTCTATACTGTATTAAACAAAGCGTGCGTGTTAGTTTCTTTCAACATTCATGTAACGATATTGATGTTACAGAATATATATTTTTTTTTTATTATTTGTTATTACATAAATTGTGTCTAACTTTCTTCAACGACCAACAGACCACTCCGCTGTCCAGTACCTGGAGGCCCGAATGCCTCCAATAAAAAAAAACCGTAATAGAACTTGAATTATACTAACTTAGTGTTCATTTACGCATATACGCCCAACTTGGGCATAACCTGACAAGATTCACCACAAATATAATTATAACGTTTACAAAATTGGTCCCCAACGTGGGGCACAACAAAAGTTAACAAATAACGTTTACAAGTTGTATGCAATATGGAAGAAAAAAGAAAACGTGTAACCAAAATATTGAATGAAAAACGTCGAAAGAATATTGCAGCGCGAGTATAGATGAAATCGCGCTCCGAAAAAGATTTTGATTATGAAGCAAACGCTGCACGACCAGATATGGATCCAAATATTTATAAGTTGGAGGAACAAAAACATTTGGAAATGCTCCGTAAGTGGCAAGAAAAAAAAGATGCTGTCGAAAAGAAAACAGTTGCACAAACAAAAAATTCACGCTGGTAAGCCTATAAATCAAAACTTCTGACGGCGTCCAATTTTGGAAGCGTGTACCGTCGCAGAAGTGACATATTATGTGCCAATTTAGTTAATTAAATCACAGATCCACAGATTATTAGTGTACCTGCAGTTAAATACGGACAAGAATGCGAAGAAACTGCCCGTGAAGAACTGCAAAAATGTACAGGTACAGAAGTTAAAGAATGTGGAATTTTTATCGATAGTTCCCATACATTCTTGGGAGCATCACCGGATGGTGTTATCGATAAAGAGGGCATCGTTGAAATCAAATGTCCAAAAACAGCTGAGAACTTATTGCCGGAAGAGACAATCAAGTCGATTCGGTCTATCCGACGGATATTTGCAGACGAATCAGCTATTGCGCTAAGCAGAACGCATGCATACTTCTACCAAGTGCAAGGACAACTGCAAATAACAGGTAGAAGATATTGCATATTTTGCATGTGGACCCCGAAAGGGATAAAATGACCTACCGTCCAAAGAGACGACGTATTTTGGCAAAACGAAATGGAGCCAAAATTGATTAAATTTTATATGCAATACATGTTACCGGAGTATATGTATATTCAGAGACTCTCCAAAAATCTACCCATCTTCTGACACAAATAAGGAAGTATCTTCAGGACCTAAAAATTTAAAAGAAAAGTCAGAATCAAGCCCCACAAAAACAGCTCTCATAACCCCGATTAAAATATTTAAAGAAGATGGAAAACTTACCATTAGAAAACCAGGGGAACCAAGAATAATAACAGCATATAATGATAGAAGAAGTCAAGGATCATCTGTGGGCAAGAAAAGGAACAATAGTTATATTTTTCGACAAGGAAGGAAACCCTACTGACCCACAATCAGAAGAGCTTGTGAGGAAAAAGAAAATTAAAATTACCAAACCTTCAACTGAAAGGATAATTAAAATTAAATTAAAGAAACAACTGGTACTAGGAGTGATAATACCAACCAAAGAAGAATTATCTCAAACTTCAAAATCTCTTCCTCTTTTCCTCCAAGAACAAAAAATATAAGAAATTAGCATGCCAGACAGGAAACATATCAAAAGAGTCTTAAACATTGTCTTCGCTAACACTCGCATCAAGATCACATTAAGCACAGAGAACATTCAAACACCCCTGCAACAAGACAGAATAGAAATCATTAAAGAAAATCATGAAACTCCACTGGGTGGTCATAAAGACATTAGGAAAACTTACCACCGCATAAGACACAATTATTACTAGAAGAACATGAAAAAAGACATAGTAGATTACTTCAAAACCTGCATCGACTGCCAGAGAAACAAGCTGATAAGGTTGAAAACCAAGGAACCGATGGTCATCACTGATACACCCTTTGATGCATTTGACAAAATATCTTTGGACATCCTAGGACCACTGCCACTGACAAGAAAAGGCCACAGTTATATATTAACCATCCAAGACAATCTAACAAAATACTCATTAGTTTTATCTGGACAGCGGGTATCAGCCATTTGGATACTTGATCGTTGGGACGTTCTAGTAGCCAGCGAATAGCAAGCTCCCCATTTTGAGCGGCTTGGTCTCTGAAGCCCGTGTCTTTTGGGTGGCGATTCCGTAACTCCGGTTAATAAAGTTGAGTCACTTTAATTTGCAAACCTGTTGGGCATACGTTGTTCATCTGACTCTTGTATCGTTGGGTCGTTTTAATAGGCAGCGAACAGCAGGCTCCCCAATTAAGCGATCAGGTTTTGGGTGTCAATTTGTGCTTCGACTAAAAGGGCAATTGAACTAATAGTTTTAGAGTCAAGCAAAAAGTAGCTGTTCTATGTCCAACTATTTTTACATAAAGTTTCGAATCGCGATATTATAATAAACCAAACATTGTTCAGTCACCAGTTAGGATCTAGATCCATTATAAAACCGCGTTTCTTACGTTTGCGTCAAAATAAGCGATGAAATAATTAATGAACAATACGTACCTTGTTGAAAACCGCGTAGTTAGCTACCGATTTGCGTTTTCGATACTAATAATATAATGTCAGACATACATATATTTTTATATCTTTCCCCAAATAATTGTTAATTGTAATCCTATATTTTTACCTTTAATTATTTGAATAAACCTAATTAATGAAAGGTATTAACCTGTAAATTTTACTCTTTAACCACACGCCACACGAATCCCACATTCTAATAGAGTTAGTTATAATAAGAACGAGTCGCTCAATAGGCAAAAGCCGCTCTTTGCCTCATGAGTGCTGTAAACTCCTGTGCCTAGTACCAGGGACGTTACATGTTTGATAAATACAACAGTTGCGGTGACATCAGGACATTCTGATCAATGTAACCATTACATTAGTAGATGTTATGTTAGTTTAGTCAGTAGTAATCGTGGCGAGTACACTTTAACTCAAATATTTGCAATATGGGGAGAAAACGCAGTGAAACAACATTGGAAGAAAGAAAAATTGTTATAGGATTACATGAAGAAGGCAAATTATATAAAAATATATCAGAAGTAGTAAAAAGAAGTCGATCGACTGTACAGAGTATTATAAACAAGTAAAAAAAAGAAGGAACATTGCGAACTAAAGAAAGAACCGGTAGACGCCGAAAATTAACTACGTGAGAAGAGCGTAAAATCGTCCGAACCATTAAAGAAAAACCAGATACCAGTGCACCTGAAATTGCATCAAACGTTAAAGAATATATGTTGAAGGAAATTCACCCTAAAACTGTACGAAGAGTGCTGCATCAGGCCAGATATAACAGCAAAATTACGAGGAAGAAACCACTCATAAGCAAAATAAACAAAAAAAGCGATTAGAATTTGCAGAACAATACATAAATGCTAGCGACGACTTCTGGAAAAACGTAATATTTTCCGACGAGTCAAAATTTAACATTTTTGAATCGGATAGTAGTAAAAAAGTATGGCGGAAAGCTAATACAGAATTCGATTTAAAAAATATGCAATCGATGACGAAACATGGAGGTGGAAGTGTGCTGGTGTGGGAATGTATTGCTGCTTCTGGATTCGGCAATTTAGTAATAATTAATAAAATAATGGATAAACATTTATATTTAAATATTTTAAAAGAAAATTTACAAAATAGTGCAAACAAATTAGGTATTGGGAAAACATTTTATTTTCAGCAGGACTGTGATCCTAAACATACAGCCTATATAGTGCGTTAATGGTTCTTATACCATACTCCCCACAGGTTAGAAACTCCTCCTCAATCGCCAGACTTAAATCCTATCGAACATGTATGGGCGAAACCTGAAAAAAATGTGCGTAAACATGACATTAAAAAGAGAATGGTGGATAGATTACGTGAAGTGATTTGCCGGAAGGGTTATCATACAAAATATTAATTTATAAAATTACTGCTAAAATAACTGTAGCAATAATTAAGTGTACGAATACTTTTGTCCCGACAATTTCTTACAGTCTCGTGAATTTCAAGCCATTTCAAGTTACTATATGATGTTATTGCCTTCGGTTTTGGGTCACTTGTTGCTGTAAGTGTAATGTTTAATATACAACTATATATGACTAAATATATTTAATAATGTAGAAAATATTGTTGCTTTTATTTCTACATTTCAAGTGTACGAATACTTTTGTCCCCCACTGTATATTCAGAGATCCGCCTAAAATTGACTCATCTTCTGAAACTCATAAGGAAGAATCTTCTGAATTTAGAAAATTTAAAGAAAAATCAGATTACAGTCCCACAAAATCTGCTTCCATAACTCCCATTAAAATCTCGAAGGAGAATGGACAACTTACCATCAGAAAACTAGGGCAATCAAGGATAATAACAGAAGAATTAATATATTTCATGATAGAAGAGGTCAAGGATCATCTATGGGCAAGAATAGGAGCAGTAGTAATATTTTTGAATAAAGAAGGGAACCCTACTGACCCACAATCAGAAGAATTTATAAGGAAAAGAATAATTATAATAAACAAGCCTTTAGCTGCAGAAATAATCCAAATTAAATTAAAGAAACAGCTAGTATTAGGACTGGCAACACCAATGAATGATATCTCATACTTTGAGAACTCCCTTCTACTTCAGGAACAAACGATACAGAAAGTCAACATGCCAGACAGGAAGCACATTAGAAAGATTTTATATATTGTCTTCGCTAACACGCACATCGAATTTACACTGTGCACAGAAAACATATAAACAGTGTTGCAACAAGAAAGAAACTCCAATGGGTAGATACGAAAGTATAAGGAAAACTTACCACCGCATAAGGTGTAATTATTATTGAAAAAAAAAAATGAAACGTAATGGATTATGTTAAAACATAGGTGATTATGTGAAAAATAGGGAATCGATCATCATCACTGATGCATTTATGCGTTTGATAAAATACCCCTGGACATCCTAGGACTATTGCCATTGACTCCAACGAGGCACAGTTATACAGGCTGTCTCACAACTAGTGTAGATACCTGAAATGGGGGTAGCTGATTCTGAATAAGATTTCCCTTAGCAAAACTGGGGTTTGAAGCTTCGGTTTTAAATTATTAAGGACAAACACGGACCAATCACAGCGCGAGGATTACGCGCGCCCAGAAGCGAGAGCGATAACTTCGAGCCTTGCAGTTGAGCACGATCATGATCAATTGCCTGTGCGCCAGGACAGTCTAAACATTTAATAAGAAGCCCTTACGTTAAAACTGAGTTAAATAATGAACAGAACAGTTACAAACAATGTTCACTTATTCGTTTGTCATGAGCAAGGAACAGAATTAGTAATGTGTAATTAATCGAAACTGAGCAAATGAAATTTCTGTAATTTTAAATTTACACGAAACTTATAAACCATTAAAATAGAATGAGCGAAGCGCAGAGTTAGGGCGCCTAAGTCGACGCTTATGGGATACCATGAAAGGCGTTGGTTGCTTAAGACAGCAGGACGGTGGCCATGGAAGTCGATGGCGCTAAAGCGTCGCGCCTATACTCCGCCGTCAACGGCAAGTGCGCAAGGAACGGGATTCAGTTTCCGTTCTCCATGAAGCCTTAACGAGTAGGAGGATCGCGCAAAAGGCAAAACACTCAAAGAAAAAATTGCAGTTAAATATTATTTTACGTCGCCGTCGTTTTGGTGTCCTAATCCTCCGCTCGAACGATATGACCATTTTTATGTTAAATTACAAGAAAACCGTCGAACGTCGAAAAAAATGGTCGCGGATCGGATCGATGGATCCTTCTCGATGTGTTGCGACGATGTCGAACGCCTGAAAGCGATTTTTTATTGTTTGCTTGGTTAAATCTGATAAACTGACAGACGCAAATCGTGTCGTCGTTGCGTCGCAGACGCGCCGCTGTTTATTTTTTTTTTACGTGATTTGGGAATAAACACACCCATCGGGCGAAAGGGAATCCTGTTCCTATTCCGGAACCCGGCAGCGAAACCGCATACCAATCGGGCCCTCGTAAGAGTGATCGTCGGGGTAACCCAAAATGACCTGGGGATGCCGTCGGGAGATCTGGGAAGCGTTTTCTTTTCTGTATAAGCGTTCGAGATAGGGTTTGGAACGTGAAGAGCACCGCAGTTGCGGCGGTGTCTGGATCTTCCACTCGGACCTTGAAAATCCAGAAGAGGGCCACGTGGAGGTATCGCGCCGGTTCGTACCCATATCCGCAGCAGGTCTCCAAGGTGAAGAGCCTCTAGTCGATAGATTAATGTAGGTAAGGGAAGTCGGCAAATTGGATCCGTAACTTCGGAATAAGGATTGGCTCTGAGGAGCAGCGCGTGTCGGGCTCGGTCGGGAAGTTGGCCCGGCTGATGTGTCGGGCCTGGGCGAGGTGAACGGTTGGCGACTTCGTGTCGCGACCCGGGATCCTAGCACGGTCCCGTGCCTTGGCCGCCAACGGATCTTCCTTGCTGCGAGGCTTCTTGTGACGGCTCCGGCCGTCCTTTTCGCCTCTTCGGCCGCCATTCAACGCTTAGCTCAGAACTGGCACGGACTAGGGGAATCCGACTGTTTAATTAAAACAAAGCATTGCGATGGCTCTCAACGGTGATGACGCAATATGATTTCTGCCCAGTGCTCTGAATGTCAACGTGAAGAAATTCAATTAAGCGCGAGTAAACGGCGGGAGTAACTATGACTCTCTTAAGTCGCAAAACGTTCCCGCGTCCCTCTGAGATCCGGTCGCTTGTGGGTCCCGCCATGAGTACCTTCGGGGAAACTAAGAGCCGCCTCTGCGAACTATCCTCCGCATTGGGTTGCCAGCCCGGTGCGGTTGTAATTCAGTGGGCCCAAATTCACAAGGAAAAGAAATAAAGAATTGTCGGTTGGCTCCTTCTGAGGCGCCTCGGATCGCCGACCTCACTGAGACATCGACCTCCGTACCTACAGGCGAAGCGCATAGTTCCAGTGCTCGCGGAGTTGATGCAATGTTTTTGTGCTCGACTTGTCAAAGGTCGTTCACGACGAAAACTGGCTTGGGCGTCCACGTCAGAAGAGCTCACGTGGAAGTCGCAAACGCTGCCATATTGGTGGAGCGAACCAAGGATCGTTGGTCGGATGAGGAGCGCAGAATAATGGCCGCTGTCGAGGTTCGAGGAGTACTCACAGGTGCGCGTTTTATAAACGAGTACATCATGCAGCATTTCCAGACCAGCCGGACCCTCGAATCTGTTAAAGGTACTCGGAAAAATCCCAAATACAAGGAACTCGTCGCAACCTTATTGGAAGAGACAAGAACCGGAATGCGGGAGGAGAGTTCAGGCAGCGAACATAGCAATAGCGCCACCCCACCACCAGGCCCCTCTGACGGCCGCAACCTGGGTGCCGAACAGCAGCCCACTGAAAGCTCCGAGCCTTTCGAACATCGGATCCGAGAGTTGATCAAGGATCTCGAGGGTGTGACCGACTTCGGAGCCGAGTTGCTTGTTTCCATTGCGGAGCAGCAGCTTCATGGCGATGACGTTGCGGAGTCCCTCACTCGGTGGCTTAGCCGGGTCTTTGAGCCCGGGAACCAACATCAACAGGTTCAGCTCAAGCACAAGCGTCGGCGACGGAAATCCGCCCCCGCTAGCGGTCGGCCACCAAAGTGGCGCGAGAGGCGAAGGGAGTATGCAGAAATGCAGACCCTCTTCCACCGAAACCCTAGTCTTGCTGCCAGTCTTGTACTGGATGGCAGAAATGAGTCGCGGCCACCGGATCTGCCAGAAATGACAGAGTTTTGGGAACCGATACTCAGTGAACAGTCTGCCGAACACCAGGCAGTTGGGCCCACTCCGGAAAAATCGGAGTTGAGCTGAGTCCAGTATGGGGTCCAATAGAGAAAGAAGAGCTTCTCTCCTCCGTGCCGCCATTGGACACAGCCGCCGGCCCAGACGGTATCACTGCCAGACAATGGAGATCGGTTTTACCGGCCGTGAGGGCCCTCCTGTATAACATCATCCTCAGGAGAGGCTCTTTCCCCGCCTCGATGCTGGAAAGCAGAACCGTATACCTGCCGAAGAAACAGATTAGTGTTAATCCTGCTGACTTTCGACCTATCAGCATAGCGTCGGTCGTCGTCCGTCAACTACATAAGATCTTGGCCATGCGCCTTCGTTGTGCGAATCTCGTTGACGAGGGGCAACGATGCATGGATGACGGATGTGCCGAAAACATCACGGTGTTGGCCTCGTTGCTGGACGATGCGAGGCATAGTCTGAAGGAGCTGCATGTGGTTTCGTTGGATTGTGCTAAGGCGTTCGACAGCGTCAGTCATCATGCGATCGACACAACACTAAGGGAATGCGGCCTGCTTGTGGGATTTGTGCAATACATTTCCCACACCTATTCCAACAGTTCCACCAGGCTCGAGGTCGGAAGGAACCGGTCGAGTCCGATTAAGGTCAACCGAGGAGTTCGTCAGGGTGATCCCCTGTCGACCCTGGTCTTCTGTTTGTACTTTGATAGAGTCACACGTACCCTCTCACCACTCATTGGGTATGACTTTAACAACACCCGCATCAACACTCTGCTTTACGCTGATGACGTTTTCCTTGTCTCAACGACAGCTCCGGGGATGGACATCTTGCTCCGGAGTGTAGAAGAAAATGACGGTAAAGTGGGGCTTACTTTTAACACCACGAAATGCTCAGCCCTCTCCTTAATACCATCGGGAAAGGAAAAGAAAATGAAGGTCGCAACGACTCCAACGTTTAAAACGTCGGTTTTAGGTAGTAAGTAGGGTTTTATAGCCCAGATAACGCCCTCACAAGAGTGGCGCTATCTTGGAGTCGTCTTTCAGTACTCCGGACCAAAGACAGCTAGTCGGAGTCTTAAGACCGAGCTGGAGCGCATTTCGAAGGCCCCCCTTAAGCCACAACAACGGCTTTTAATCCTTAGAGCCTACGGCTTCCCCACAGACAGACGACATCCCCACGGCTTACTTCCACACAACAACGAAGGAAGGGGGTCTGGATCTTCAGGCGTTTGAGACGTCCATTCGGTGCCAGATGTTAAGCCGCCTAAAGTTGATGGAAACTTCGACTTGTAAAGCGGCAAGGGCGGCGGTCCAAGGCTACTGGGTGCAGAAACGCATCCATTGGGCTACGGCCGCTCTCACTAAGAACGGGGAAGCCCTAACATGCAGGACGGACGTTGAGCGGTGGTAGGCCAGTAGACTTCATAAGTCAGTGGATGGCCGCGAGCTGCGTGAGTGCTCAGGTGAAAGCTCGTCTAGTACCTGGGTAAATTCCGCGTGTAACATCACCGGCAGGGACTACGTGCAATATCATCACGTCCGCATCAATTCTATCCCAACGCGCATCAGAACATCTCGGGGTGTGCGTAGAGCGGAGACGAATGTCATGTGTCGGGCTGGTTGCCAGGTAACTGAAACCACCGCGCATGTTATTCAATCTTGCCACCGCACTCATGGAGGTCGGATTCTTCGACACAATGCTGTATGCAAAGTGCTGGCGTCCGGCCTTCGCGACAAAGGATGGGAGGTGCGAGAAGAACCAAAGCTGCGAACGCGTCAAGGTCTAAGAAAACCGGACATAGTCGCGATAAAGGATGGTGTCGCCAGGGTAATAGACGCACAGGTCGTGAGTGGATCTGGACCACTCGACGGAGCGCATGAGACCAAGCGCAGGTACTACTCCGACAACAGCGACGTAACTGCCGCGATTGCTCGTGAGTGCAACATTAGCCCATCGAATGTTAAGTACTCGTCTTGCACCGTCTCTTGGAGAGGTGTGTGGTCGCCTCGGTCCGCTGCAGATCTACGGAAGATGGGTCTATCCAAAAAACTCTTGGGCTTCATCACCCTGAGGGTCTTGAGAGGCAGTCATCTCAATTGGACACGATGGAACAAGATGACAACCATGCGCACACACCACCCGCGGGTGGGTATCGGGTAAGCGTCGAATATAATTTCGGGTAACGTGCACCCCAACATCTTAAATCGGCAGCACGCAATAAAGCCGTAGGCAGTGGTTTTAGTGGGTAGCCAACAGGAGTCCCACAGTACCCGACGATCATCGTATCGGGTCTGCGTAAATGCATTTCCACTGCCTATCCTTCGGGGAAAAAAAAAAAAAAAAAAAAATGCTCTTTAAGCAGCACGCTGGGATCGAATATATTATAGAGTAACTATAACAATAAAAGTACTGAAAAGTGAATTGGACATAGAAATTGTAAAAGGTGTATGACCGGAGTATATTTGCAACTTTCACATCTGTAGTTGTGGATATCCATATAATAGGCCTGTATTTCACTTTAATAATGAACAATTGATAAGTACAGCACTGTATAAAACTAGTATAAAGGAGAGTTTATCAGTAAATTTTAAAATACCATTAACTGATAACCCTATTATTCCAACAGGTAAGTTAGAAGAACTAGCTGGTGACATAGTTAAACCATATATTAGAATATTCATTGTATAATTTTATATTATCATCAGATATCGACAGTTTCTTCAATTTTGAGTGCAGTCATGACTAATTTCGAATTGGTAGGAGCCAAACCAACAGCATTGTTATCTCATGGCATTGCAAAAGAATATACTCTATTGGGTTTTAGCCCCCGGGAGTTCTTAGATACTCACACAGGAATGGAATTCAATTATAAAGAATTACAGAAGAACTTTAAAAAGCACTGTCATGATTACATGACAGATTTGTCATTAAATGTTAAATCTTTAGCAGTAGAATTCACATCTAAAATTATACACGAAGTTGGGCCGGAAAGTCGAAAAGTCAAAAAAGGCACTAGTGATAAGGTCTGGAAATTCATACTGCCAAACTTTGATAATTCTAAAAAGCATTCAATATTTGTAGCCACATATAAACAGGAAAATTCTACAATGAAAGAAATGATGAGTGAGTATACACATATACTCACTATAAAAAAAGCCGCTTTAATTTCTCATGAAACTCTATCCCGTTTAGTGGAGTTAGGAATGATATTAGAAAAGAAAATCTTAGCACCTTTGGCTGGAGCCTGCTTCAGCAAAGATGACCTTGAAGATATGGCAGCTGATTTAAAAATGACTATCATTGATCGTATCATTTGAATCAATCAAAGTACACAAAGTGGTGGACAGTATCTAGATAGGTCAGATATAGACATAGCTATATGTGCCACAATAGCTGCTACAAGAAATGTCAAAGATATCAATCTTAAGAAATCTATTTTAATTAAAACAATAAAACAATACTTGTCCAAAGGTAAAGTAGCTAACAAAGATAAAATGAAAATTATCCAAAAATATGCCACAGGTGGGGTTCCATCTGACTTATCATATGAAGTTTTAATGGATATGGTTGATAAAAATGAAAGAGAATTTAGTGCATAGAAAATACAGAAAGCTGCAATACATTCAGAAATTAAAAGTAAAGTGCTAACCCCAGTTATGCCTGTTGGTGATCCAACCAGGGATAAAAACAAAGATAAAATAAAAAGTAAGTCTACTGGTAAACACAAAGAAATAGGTGAACCTTCATCTAGGCGTGATCCACCAACAACGGAAGATACAATATCCAAAAAGAAGTAACCATCTGATTAAATAAAACAAAAATAAAATCAAATCAAATAAAATTAAATGTAATAAAATAAAAGTAAAACTAAAAATAAAATACAAATAAAATTAAACATAATAAAATTAAATGTAATATAAATAAAATTAATAATTAAAAATTGAAAATTATTACTTATGGACCACAAAGATTCCACCGCAGGCCTTGCAGCCAGCCTCGGTGGCGCCAAGTGCCAACCCCACCTCCTCGTAGTGTGGTCCGGGCACCGGATTTTCCGATGTCTGACGGGGCTCTGGCTGAACGGGGGAAATCCCGTGCGGCCCGTCGGGTTGAATGTAGTAAGCCCTTTGGAACAAAGAAAAGATTATAATTTCCGGCGGAGGCCTCGGACCGTCAGACCTACTGTACCTCCGCTGTCGGAGCGTAATCCATCTGTAGGCTGTAAGACGACTACCAGCAGCACGCTAGGATTAGATGTATTATAGAATTACTATAATAATAAAAGTACTTAAAAGTGAATTAGATATAGAAATAGTTAAAAGTGTAACGTCCCTTTCCCGTTATTATAACTAACTCTATAAGGATGTGGGATTCGTGTGGTGTGCGGTTAAGGAGTAAAATCCACAGGTCAATACCTTTCAATAACTTAGGTTTATTCAATTAAGTAATAGAGAGAGAGTATTATAGTTAACAATTATTACTGTGAAAAAATATAAAAATCATATGTATCTGATTATTTAGCAAAAGAACAAAACGGACTTTTATTGCGTAATGATTAAATAATGAATCTAATGAAATGAATCTAAGTGAACAAAACACAATTCGCAAATTATTTGTCTCGGAATTCAGTATTACAATGAGTCTAATATGCTTCTAAAAGCGGAAGTTAACGTGTTCGTAGTCGACTACTATAACCTTACGCAAGACTCGCTGTTTTACAAAAGTTAATCGCAAACTGGTCAGAACAATATTCTTTAGTTAGTTCAGTTCAAAATTATTTCAAGTTCAAGAATTTATATAAAATTAATTTTAATACGGAACAGTTACTCAGTATTTTGACTCTAAGACTACTGGTACATTCGCCCCTTTTATCAGAACATGAATTGTCACCCAATCCAGATCGCTTAATTGGGGAGCCTGCGTTAGCTAGCTGCTATAACCCAACGATAGTGGAATCAAATGAACAACCAAGTCCAACAGGGATGCAAATAAAATGACTCTACAGGTCGTGATTGCTGAACTGCCACCCAAAACACACGGGCTTCAGAGACCAAGCCGCTCAAAATGGAGAGCCTGCGTTAGCTGGCTACTAAACTACCCAGAGTGAACTCCGAGAATCAGACGGCAAGTTAGCAATTCGACACGATATTTAGTAGAGTGGCTGTAGAGCTCTCGTTTCGATGTTTTAGACTTTCCTAGGGCTGAGCAGTGCACTGTCCAAACGGAGTTTCAGATACAAGACCGCTCAAATGGGGAGCCTGCGTTAGCTGGCTACTAAACAACCTAGAGCGAACTCCGAGAATCCGACGGCGAGTTAGTAACTCGGCAAAAATAATAAATTTATACGAGTGGCTGAAGAGCTCTTGTTTGATGTCTTACGACCCAACGATCAAGTATCCAAATGGCTGATACCCGCTGTCCAGTCAAAACTAAGAATCTTGTAGGCTCTTACCAGCTAAAACTGCTCCAACTTGTCGCTTAATACTTCTCCTAAGAGGTCCGTCACGTACTGCTTCAAAGATTGTTCTGCACCCTATGGGTTTTTCGCTCGCTGTTTTATACCCCGAAAACGGCCAATTTGCCTTTCAGTTTTCAAGGCTATGCAGACTTACCCTCATGTTTAATGCGTAGTATTTTTACATAATTTTTTGATATTATTTTATTACAATTTATTTAGTAAATTGTTATGTTATAATATATTAATTTGTTTAAGAAAAATACGCTTTGATTTATCATCAATTAAGATTTCACAAGCTAACTCGATAAATCGTAGTTTTAATGTATTTTTATGTACGCAAATTGGCGGGATATTACTAGTATTTTAATAAGAAGATAATTAATCGCAAATAATACATAGAACAATAACTAAAAATATATTTTGATTTATAGTAAATAAATAAACAATAATAGGAATGTTTAAATGATGATTTATAATAATTTCTTCTCGATGTATATTTGGCATCTCTTTCTATCTAACGCGCGCGCCATCGATCGGTGATCTAATTTAACAATGTTGCACGCGTGATCTACCCGTGACTATTACCGCGCGAATTTTTATGGTGCGGTCGGTAATTCGCGGTCGATAATCAAAAAAATAAAAGGTACATATATTGGGATTACCCTACTTATCTACGCGGATATTCTTCATCGCGGACTGGGGACGTTACAAAAGCATATATCCTGAATACGTTTGTAACTTTCATATCTGTGGTTGCGGGTATCCTTACAATAAATCTGTCTTTAACTTCAATGGTGAACAATTAGTTAGTTCAGCATTATATAAAACAAATTTAAAGGAGAAGTTAATAATTAATTTCAAGCTACCATTATCTGATAATTCTAAAATCACATTAGTTAAATTAGAAGAGTTAGCCGGTGATATTACTGAATTAACACATATATTTGAATATAGTTTATATAATTTCATTCTATTAACAGCTTTAGATAAATTATATAACTTCATTTGTAATTATGACTAATTTCGAGCTTATTGGAGCAAAACCCACAGCCCTGCTATCTCACGGGATAGCCAAGGAATATACCATGGCAGGATTTAGTCCAAAAGACTTTATTGATGCTCATACTGGTTTGGAGATCAATTATAAAGAACTTCAAAGAGATTTCAAAAAACATTGTCATGACTACATGACAAATCTAACAATGGACACTAAATTTCTAGCTGTTGAATTCACCTCTAAGATAATTTATGAAGTTGGACCCGAGAGTAGGAAAGTTAGAAAAGGTACAGGTGATAAAGTATGGAAATTTATATTTCCTAACTTTAATAAAACAAAGAAACACACAGTTTTTGTTGCAACTTATAAACAGAAGAAATCTAGCTATATATTTAAGCGCGGGTAAACGGCGGGAGTAACTATGACTCTCTTAAAACGTTTCCGCGTCCCCCTGAGACCCGGTCGCTTTTGAGAGTCATGGTTAGCAAGCAGCCACCTCTTCGCGGTTCTCGCCACGAGTACCCTCTTCGGAGGGGAAACTAAGAACTGCCTCTGCGTACTATCGGTCCTGGAGGATTGCCAGCACCCTCAACTGTAATTCTATCGGCCTAAAAACGAAAAAACCCGCCTCGGATGGTGATCTCCCTCAAGCAGGAGGGTCCTCAGATCCATCCGGTCCGATGACGACTTGCACTGAGGAGACGCGTCCGAGCGAGGCCTATACCTGCCGAAAACCAGGCTGTGGTCGGTCCTTTGGAACCGCAATAGGGCGAGGAGTCCACGAACAACGGACACATAAAAACTGGCACGATGAACGGCTTATCGGTAAAATCGATAATAAGAAAGCACCGTGGAGTGCTGAGGAGCTGGCTCTCCTGGCTCGACAGGAAGCTCAGCTCGTCCTAAAAGGCTCTAAATTCTTGAATCAGGCGTTACAGCCCCTTTTTCCGCACAGGACACTTGAGTCCTTGAAGGGTCAAAGGAAAAGTCAAAGGCACAAGGACAGGGTTCTCCTTGTCTTGAAGGAACTGACGGCAGAGTGTGCAGCTGCCGATACTTTATCACCACCAAGCGGAGCAGCGCGAACTGGCGGACTAGTTCTGGCCATCAGGGAACTGTTTGATCAGCTCGAACCCCCAAACGACGCCATGTTTGACGCTGCTAAATTACTTGAAATATGTGAAAATGTTGGCTTATGGTCGGAGAGCCGAATCTCGGAAGAGCTTGAGATTTACCTCTTGAAAATTTTCCCACCCACCATCAAAAAAGGGAAAAGAGTCTCGAAAAGGGGACCAGAGAAACAAATCAGTAAGAGGAAGGCCAGGCGTATTGAATACGCTAGAACACAGCAGGCCTGGAAAAAGAACCCATGCAAATGCCTGAAAACCATCTTACAGGGCAAATCGCAAGTCACAACACCTGACAAGCAAGCGATGGTTCAATTCTGGCACACAACTGTTACGAACCGGAGGGGTACAGCCGCGTGGCTGGGGCTGTATTTAGGTTATGGTGTTGTTACTAGGCTAACTCAGGTTTGTTAATTAACCTGAGCGCCAAAGGAAAGTAGACGCGGGGATGAGCCGACGTATCGCTAACGCTGGGTGCCCCAGGAAGTGATATGTGAACTAGCCGACGTATGGCTAACGCCGGGTGTCACAGGAAATGTTAGTATTAGAACTCGTAACGTAGATTTGACGGTATACCTCGAGCGGCTAAGATATACCGACTAGTGGATTGTTTGGACTTGTGTTATAATCATTTGAGGCGAATAATTAAATATAAAAATCAATAATCAAGTATATTCTCCCTTCACCGGGTTCTACAAGTGTTGCAGTGTACGTGTCGGTTGAAGGTGACTCTAATACGCAAGAGTTTAAGATATTACTTTGATTAGAATTTACTGAGTTTGAATAGTTTCGACTCCGACAAAGCGTGAATCTAATCCTGCCTAGTTTTAACGGAAAACGAGCGAAACGGGGACCCAAGAGTATAAGTCAAATAAAAATGCCTAACAGCAATTATACGTACTGTATGGTTAATGCGATTCTCGAAAGGGACTTTAACCCGATCTCGATTGAAAGACTCTACTCTAAACTTGACGTGATAACCGTAATAGAACTCGGACAGAGCTTCCGCGTTAGTCTACGTTCAAGAATTGACTGGGCCCGACACGTCTTCTCCACAACCCTTTTTATACCCGAAAAATGGGTGGAAAACGAGTAGTGGTGGAAACGGTGGGAACGGATCAACGCGACGCTTTTCGTCTAACGAATTTTCATCGCGTTGGTCCGAAGACGTTAGAGATTCTTGGGCGCATCCTAATAAGGAAACCCTGGTAGCTGGGAAAGCTAGGCAAGACTAGACTCTATCTTCGCGGTGGTCTTTAACTATGCTCGAACACCCAACTTCAAAATAGAAAAGTCATTGGCGTACGTAACACAACAATAAGCAAGGGAGCCAGTGCAGCCCCTGAAATGGAGACGAAGCGTCCCGAAGTGCCCGAGTTGTGGGAGCCCAAGAAAAAAGAGATTGAGATTGAGAGGTCCTTTCCGGAAGCGAAAACCAGCCCTGGTCTAGATGGACTTTCAGCCCGGCAACTTAAAGCAGTGCCCATACAAATTCTTACTAGAATTTTGAACTTGTTTCTGGTATGTGGAAAACTGCCGCGACACCTTCTGAGGGCAAGAACAACCCTAATACCTAAAAAGGATTATAGGCCCATTACAGTTCAGTCTGTAATAACGAGGACATTTCAAAAGGTCCTAGCCAGATGCCTCAAGAAGGTCGCACTTGATAAGCGGCAAAAGGCTTTCTTGCCTACTGTTGGCTGTGCCCAAAACATTTTCAATTTAGACATGATACTGCGCTACCATCGGCAAAATTTCAAACCGCTTTTTATGGCATCCATCGATATTACTAAGGCATTCGACTCAGTGTCTCATAACACCATTCGAGACACACTCACTATCATGAGCCTGCCCAGCCCAATGGTCGAATATATCATGGATGTGTACGATCGCGGCTGTACCTGCCTCTCGAGTGAAACAAGGTGACCCCTTGTCTCCTATCGTATTCAATATAATTATGGACAGACTCCTTCAGCGTCTACCAGCTGAAATTGGTGTTGATGTGGGCAATGCCCACTTTAATGCTATAATGTTCGCCGATGACATGATCTTCTTGGCCACCACAGCAAATGGCTTGTAGATCATGCTGGATACGGCAACCGAGTTCCTAACCCGGTGCGGACTCTTTATAAACACCAAGAAGTCCTTCACCGTGGCGATTAAGAATGTCCCGCACTTGAAGAAGTCGGTGGTGGACGGGAGAGCTCAGTTTACAAGTCTGGGCCAAAGGCTACCTTCGCTCAAAAGGGAGAGCGAGATATCTGGGAGTCCCATTTACACCTGAGGGACGAACGGTGTCTCAGCCCGAAGCGAAACTCGACGAAGCTCTGCAAAGGCTTACAAAAGCACCGCTTAAGCCACAGCAACGTTTGTTTGCATTAAGGGTGGTGCTTCTGCCCAGTCTATACCACCTACTGACACTGGGTAATACGATGCTGAGTAGGCTTAAAAAGATCGATAAAATGACTCGTGCTGCAGTGAGGAAATGGCTGGACCACCCGCACGATGTTCCAAACGCGTATTTTCACTCAAACGTCAGAGACGGTGGTCTAAATATACCATCTATGAGATGGCTTATGCCACTCCACAGAAGGTTGAGGTATAAAGCACTTTCTAGCAGCGAGGGGGAAGCAGTCAACCCCGACCTCAATCTTGAACTGCAGCGTACTGAGAGACGCCTGACAGAGAACCGTCTTTTTTATGACAGCGCAGACAAAGTCGAGAAGCGATGGGCAACCCTTTTGCACAAATCCATCGATGGTGCAGGACTCAGGGAATCAAGAAAGACACCACAGCAACAGCAGTGGATTGTCGAAGGGAACCGATTCTTGAGCGGAAGGGACTTTGTGAACACCACCAAACTTAGAATTAACGCCTTGCCGACAAGGTCGCGAACGGCGCGTGACCGTATAGCCAGCCGTGCGTGCAGAGCCGGGTGCGGAGTGGCGGAGACATTAAATCATGTGCTCCTGGTTTGCCACCGCACGCATAGAGCCAGAATAGAAAGACATGAGGCAGTAATATCATACGTCAAAAGAGCTCTAGCGAAGAAATATGATAGGGTCGTGGTAGAGCCTCACTTTAACACCGAAATTGGTTTAAGAAAACCCGACCTCACAGCAGTGAAAGGGGAGACGGCTCTAGTTCTCAACGCGCAAGTCGTCGGGGACCAAGCGGACTTGAATGCGGCACATGAAAGAAAGGTCGAGAAATATCACCTACTCGACAGAGCCATAAGGGACCAGTACGTCGTACAACACGTACTGTATACAACAGCCACGCTCTCATACCGCGGGGTATGGAGCGAATCATCGGTCAGGGATCTGCTCAACGATGGAATCTTAAAGAAGAAGGAGTTGAAAATCATCGCAACTCGAGTCCTTGTTGAAGGGCTTAATGGATTCTGGAGGTTTAACAGAACAACATCCACCAGAAACACCGTGCCAAGGGAAGGAATAGGGTGAGCGAGGACGAGTCCCCTTAACGAACTCTGGTGCTGCCTGCCATCTCAGGCATTATATAAGATGGTGGTTTTAGTGGGTATGCCCTTGGGTGAGTCCCACATAACCGGTCAAACAACACCCGACCGGTATGCGTAAAGCATTTCCCCATCTACAAAAAAAAAAGGTACTATGACCTTATCCACAGCTAGTTCCTTCTTTTATACATCTAAAAGCAGTGGTGGTCTAGGAGTGCCAAAATTAGAGAATATTATAAAATTAGGAATACTTAAAAGTAGCATTAATATTTTAAACTCGGAAGACGGCGCATTAAAATCTATATTAAAAACTAATAAAAAACAAAGAACAATTAATTGGCCTATTGAATTAAAAGATGTAGAAGACGCTAAAATTAGACTAAAAAACGATGCATGCAAAGAATGGTCGATGTTAAAATCCCAAGGTCAAGGAGTCAATGATTTTCGTAACGATCCGATTGGCAATCATTGGATTCGATATCCGGCAATTCTTAAAGCTGGTAGATACATAGACGCACTTCGCTTACGAACTAATACTGTTGGAACAAAAGTTGTGCGGGCAAAATCTGAAAGAATTACCGATGTTTCATGCAGAAGATGTCATATGCAGCCAGAGACACTCGGACACATCTTAGGACTATGTATACACACCAAGCCGCATAGGATAAAAAGGCACGATAATATTAAGAATGTCATAGCTGAAAAACTCGCTAGAAAATATCAAGTTCGTGTTGAACCTACTGTCAGTATTGGAGGGCTCCTATTGAAGCCAGATTTAGCTGTCAAGAAAGAACAGAAGGCATTCATAATGGACGTAACCGTTCGATATGAAAAGAGGAATTACCTCCATAAGGCAAGACGGGAAAAGATAACAAAGTATGAAGCATGCTTAGAATATTTTTAAAATAAATTTAAAACGAAAAGCGCAGAAGTTATTCCTGTAGTTTTTGGTAGTAGAGGAGCAGTCTCAGCGGCTACCAAAGATGCGCTCATGATGCTGGGTTTTAAAAACTACGACATACAAAATATGGCGTTATTAATTTTACGGTCATCAATAGAAATTACAAATCAATTTATTGATTACGCGGATTAAAATAATAATATTTATCAAAATCTACCTTTAAAATAGAAAAAAAAATCTGTATATATATACTTACATATTCGCATTACCTTATATATGTAGTTGTTTGTACATTAAGTTCAACTATCTATATGTATATTGTCTCATGTCACGTGACTTGTCTATGTAATATAATTGTTATTTATTATAATTTGAAAATACTTAGATATAATATATATGTAATACTAAATCTCAGGCTAATAGGCAATTGGAATAAACGAGTATAAAAGCAAAAAACTAAGTATAAGACATGTTAAGAAATGAAGAAAAAAAAAACGAAAGTAATGAATAAGAAATAATAAACAATAAATGAATTAATTAATTTAACTGCTTGCAGTAATAAAATTTTTTTTTATTTTTCCCGACGAGGGGGTAATACCTCGGGAGAGTGTCTTTGAACACAGATTAAGGTACCTGGGTGTTGATTTTCGCCCGACGGGTCCCAAAAAGGTAAAAATCGACCTATCGACATACCTGGACAGGATCACCAAAGCACCGTTGAAGCCGCAACAGCGCCTTAAGCTCGTGCGTTGCTTCTTACTCCCCAGTCTCTATCACGTCCTGGTGCTCGGACACGCCACACTGGGGAAATTAAGAGCTCTAGATATTCTGATACGTGCCGCGGTTCGCAAATGGCTTAGATTGCCGAAGGACACCCCTACAGCCTTCTTCCACGCGCTCGTCGCGTCTGGCGGCTTGGGCATCCCCTCCTTGTCCACCACCGTTCCAGGTTTGATGCGTGACCGCTTGCTCAACCTGGAACAGTCGCAATCGCTGCAAATCAGTGTAATTGCGGAACTCCCGTGGGTGGCACGCAGACTCCAGTGGGCTAGGCGAGCCTTCACACGTGAGAAGGGAGTTCTCACCTCGAAACACCTGAGGGATAAATGGTGGACCCATCGGTTTTACACCAGCGCCGATGGTTGGGAGTTAAGGGATTGTCTCAAGTCGCCACTTTCAACGCGATAGGTAGACGCAGACTCTCTCGGCATCCCCGGCCGGGACTTCGTCCAGCATGTCCATGTTCGCATGAACGCACTCCCGACGCTCATCCAAACATCGCGCGGGGTACGGCAACATGGACAGGCCACCCAATGTCGTGCCCGTTGTCAGTCCACCGAGACAGCCGCGCACGTCATTCAAGGATGCAATCGCACCCATGGTGGCCGTATCCTGAGGCATAATGCAGTGTGTCGTACACTGGCATCAGGATACCGCAAGACCGGCTGGACGGTCCACGAAGAACCTATCTTCAACACAGCCGTGGGAAGACGGAAACCGGACATCGTTTGCGTCAAAGCTGAGAGAGTCAGCGTTATAGACGCACAAATCGTCAGCGGATCAACATCTCTGGACGACTCCCACGAGCGGAAGCTTTGGTACTATGCCGATAATGCTTCCCTCGTGGAGGGTATATCCGCCTGATATGGTGTTAGGAAAGAGAACATATC
>CM072795.1:17467846-17488818 GCA_036983795.1 Megachile lagopoda | reverse complement strand
TGTGAGGGTAATGGCACGGCCATCGTATTTTGAGGTGTCGGAATGATGGACCCAGTCATTCTAGTATCCGAGATGAGTCCGTGGTGCGGACCGTTCGACTTTACTCTTAAAACTGTCGCTATGGAGCTACCCAATCTCAGCCCGCTTCTGAGTAACGGATGCCACCGACAGAAATTATGAGCGGTAGAGGAAACCCGCCCTTCGGGGCCACGCCCTCGACGATGACCTGTTAACGTTGCTTGAGGTTCATTCTCGCTATCACAGGTACTAAGGGTGGCATTGAAAGCCCCACCGGGATGTGGACCGGTGCTATGCCAATTTGGGATGGACTCTTAGGGGTAGTGACCTTCGGGGTCTAGAAATGGGGTGTTTTGTAGCATATACCCGAGCTGGGTGAGGTGGCACGTTCGCGTCCCGCTTACGGTGGGCCGAACACAGAATAAATCCTGCCGCATCTGTACCCAACGGTGTAGCCCCGTAGGTACTACCGGTTCTCGTCCGATCAGACTGACTGAGCGTCATGTTGAGACTAGCATCAGGCTAGGCTTGTTGATTTTGTGATTAGAGACGGTTAGATTACGTGTAAAATGTTGAGTGAATGTATACAAATAGTGGTTCAGGAACTTTTATAGTCCGATTGTGTTGTATCATAGCTAGTAGTGATTGTTTTTTAGGATTATTTTAAAGTTAAAAGATAGCGTCAGTAAAGTGAGGTTAACTAGGAGTATAAGTGGGGAGGGGGGAAGCGTCACCATCCCGCAGAAGGTTCAAGGGCCGTCAGAAGCGCCACCATCGGTGAGAGTTAAGAAGCTTGAAAACATGGCGGCAAAAAATAACTGCGGAGGCGAAAGGTCCAGTAAGGACACAAACCGCATACAAAATAAAGCGATAGTTACAGAAATAAAGAAATTTATAAATGCAGCCGGTAGCACTAACGCGACAAACATTGATACAATGTTTGCTAAGGCACAGGCACTCGCAGTGAAATATGAAAAGACTAGGGTGGCCCCCAATATTAATAGCGCACGGAAACGTGCAGCGGAAGATATGAATGGCAATGCTGAGAGGAAGAAGCATGTCGATGAGACGGCAATAAGTAATCCAACGAAGGAGGATCAGCAGAGAGGAGTTCAGACGGATGATGACCTCTGGATCGAAGTAGGGAAAAGTGGAAAGGCCGTAACAAGGAGCCGCCATGAATTAAAAGAGGGAACTCAGACACGCCGGGAAAGCAGCGAAAGAACTGTATCGCCAACCTGGAGTGTGCATAAAACACGGAACGCAGGAGGGCAGGAAAAAATGTTAGATAGAAAAGCAAATGAAAAAAGGAAATCACAAAAACCCCCGCCGATACATGTGGCAGAGTGCACAATAAGAGAATTAGCTAAATGTCTAGCAGCGAAAAGCGTCAGTAAAGAGGGGTTTAGACTCAAGGAATCGGGAGTAAACAATAACACGATATTCGCAAATTCAACGGACGAGTTCGTAAAAATCAAAGAGGCAATTAAAGAAATGAAAAAGCCCTTCTATACGTTCACGCCAAAAAATGAAAAGCATATATCGCTGATTCTAAAGGGAGTTAGAGGTGAGTTTGAAGCAGAGGAGATTTATGATGAAATTATTAGCATGTGTGATAAGGAAGTTAAAATCACGAAATGTAATAAAATAATCTTTAACAAGAAGAACCCGGAAAATTACCATTTTTTTATTCAGATTGCACCAGGTTGTAAAACAAACAGCGTGACGTGTATTGATAAGCTTGCATATCAAAAGGTAAGGTGGGAAAAATTAAGGAAAAAGACGATTATGCAGTGCAGGAAATGCCAAAGACTGGGACATGCAAGTGCAAATTGTGGCATGGCGTATAGATGCGTGAAATGCTTGGAGCAACATGAACCAGGAAAGTGTAAGGTTAATGAAAACACGCCAAGAGAGGAAATTGCGTGTATTAACTGTAAGAGTAAAGGACACCCTGCGTCTTATAGGGGATGCCCTTACCTAGTTTTTTCCGAGGAGGTTATGATGGGGAGGAAAAAACAAGCTAAGACTAAAAGAGAAAATAAAATTGAAAATATAAGGGTTAGAACCGAAAATCTGTCGTACGCATAGGCGGCACAGGCAGAGAATAGAGAAGAACTACAAAGCAAAAACATGAACAAGCAAGAAACAACGAGTAAAAAGGAAATATCATCGGAAGAGAAAGCACAACAGGTAACATCGAGTAAGTTGGAATCAGTAGTTGAAAATAAAAAGTTCCTAGAACAAACTTTGGAAAACTTCTCCTTTAACATAATGCAGGTAGTAACAAGTCAACTAGCAGAAATAGCAAAAATGGTTCAGGAAAACTCAAATAGAATAGACTATATTTTTAATTTAATTGATCATCAAGATGGATAACACGACGATAATAGACAACACACCAGATTCAAACTCGAACCGTCAAAAAATCAATGTATTAAACATTATTGCGCTTAACGCAAATTCAATAGTAGCAAATTATAAACGGGCAGAAATCACCAGTTTCCTAAAGAAACATAAGCCACATGTTATGCTACTTTCGGAAACGAAATTAAACCAAAGGCATCATATGTCCTTCGAGGGATATGGTATGATACGTAAAGACAGATCCAAAAATGCTCAAGGAGGTGGTACGGCTATTTTAATTAAGGAAAATATACCATTTGAAACAATAGAAATCCTGGAATATGCGGAGGACAGAATAATTGAATATACTTGTATTGAGATCCAAACGTCGACATCAATAAAAATATTTATAATAAGCATATACGCCACGAACAGTAATAAACAGGATTTCATCGAAGAATTAAACTATCTGTTCAATTATCTTAAGTTGGAGGACCCGGAAGTATATTATGTAATAGCTGGGGACTTTAATGCGAGACATCAAAGCTGGGGAGATAGCACCTGCAACCAAAGGGGGAGATACCTCGCGAAATGGAAGTACACGGCTACAAAATTCAAGGCTAAATTTCTGCATCCAATGGAGCCCACATTTTTTAGAGCGGGATCGTTTTTGGATATGGGAATTGTTGATGCCAGACTAAAAATTAGCGATCTGATTAACGGAAAAATAAAAACAATAGAAGCGGAAAGTGACCATAAGGCTCTCAGTTTCACCATATCCCTCAGAGACTTAGGGGAAAATAATTTAGTATATAGATTGCCTAAGCAAAGGTATCTGTATAAAAAAGCAAATTGGGATAAATTTAAGGAGACAGCGGAATTGAATTGCAATAGGAGCATACCCTTCAACAGAAATCTTTCAAATGATGAAATAGACGATTGGCTTAGAAACACAGAAGAGTTCATTATAAAAACGATAGAGAAGACAATATCCAGGAACAAAAACATAAACAGCACGGACAAATATATTAATAAAAAAATTACAAGGCTTAGAAAGGACAAGTCATACCTGATTACAACACTTAACAGAAGACGCAGGGATCTGCAGCCTTGGCAAATTGAATCAATTAAAGAAACAATAGGTAAGATAAAATACTTAATATCAAAGGAATTTGCAATTGCAGTCAATAAATTTTGGGCACAACAAGCAAAGGAAATAGATTATAGGAAACCGGACAAGTTCTTTCCAAAAGTCAATGCAATGTTTAGGAGAAGAGAAGGTATTGAAATAGAAAACCTAAAGATAACAAATCAACAGATGGCGATAATACAGAGGGCAGGTGTACGAGAACTGGTATTACGCGATGGTGACGGATTCTATAACATCAGAGATACAACAATGAAGCTAGACATTTTAGGGGCGTTCTTTGAAGAAGTTAATGCACCCTCATACTTAAATTTAGGCACACGTCTAAGAGAATTAGTTGACAACAAAGTGACAGAATTTAAAGAAGAGGTGGTTCAAAATAGAGGCACTACAGTATTTGCAGAGGATAATTCAGCGTACTATCCTAGGATGGCGGTGGATGATGAGGAATACTCACCCTTTGGTAATTGGGCAAAGGTAGGACGAATATATCAACAACTTCCGAATAAGACATCAACGGGGCTAGATGAAATACCAGCGATTGTAATTAAACACCTGCCCACAAACATAAGTGTCACTTACACCATAATCTTTAATAATGCGTTAAACAACAATTACTTCCCGAAAGCTTGGAAAAAAACAAAAACCGTGCCGATAAAAAAAAAGGGTAAGGAACTCAGTGCTCCGGCAAGCTATAGGCCGATAAATTTGGCACCGAACATAAGCAAAGTGTTCGAGGCACTCATTAAGGATGCAATAGAAAAAGAATGCATGAAAAGGAAATTGATACCGAACAACCAATTTGGGTTCAGATTCGCGCACTCAACGGAACGAGATTGTTGCAGCATGCTTGCTGGACATTGAAAAGGCCTTCGATACAGTGTGGCACAACGGGCTTATTTTTAAGTTAATTAAAAAAGGGTTCCCAACTCAGCTCATATGGTTGATATCGGACATGATCGAAGGACAAGAGTTTGTGGTCTCCGATGGAATAAAAAGATCTGTAAACACTTTCATGGTAAGGGAAGGGCTTCAACAAGGGAGAGTATGCTCACCTACATTATTCAACATTTATAATGGTGGAATAAATATGGCAGATCTCAACAATGAAAACAAAACATACTCAATAGCGTTCGCGGACGACGAAATCATATATGTTGCAGGGAAGTCAACAGAAAAAGTTAAGGAGGAACTGCAAGACCTGGTTGAGAAGAGAAACCAGCACCACAGAATGTGGAATCTAAAATTAAATGCAACCAAATGCGAGACCATAGTATTCCGAAAGCCTTATGATTGCCTTAGCAAAAATATCAAAACAGGATTGAAGAATTTCAGCATAGACATCTCGAACCCGTTCAATAATGAAAAGAATAAAATTCCGCACAAACACACCATCAGGTACTTGGGGGTACATATGGATCATTTGTTAAGAATGAACAAACACGTAGACCTACAGTTGGCAAAAGCAAGCAGAGCATTAGCAGCACACAGCAAACTTTTTCACAATAAGTATATGCCGAAACGGGCGAAGGTAATTTGCTACCAACTATTTATCAGACCCATAATTACATATGCACCTACAGCATGGTGGAATATTTCCGCATCGACAATAGAAAAATTAAGACGCTTCGAGAGGAAATGCCTGCGGGCATATTTAAAGATGTATAGATCTAAGGAAACGGATTACAAACATTTCATCAGCAACAGACAACTGCTAAATGCAGCAAACATTCCGAGGATCGACAACCACATGATAAAACTGATTAGGATGTCACTGATTAGATTTAGAAAATCCAGTAATGATACTATAAAAGAGCTGTCGAATTGCAGCGAAGAATATGCAGTAAAATGCATGAAAACGGGGTATACGCCGATTAGCGTATTCCCACATGTGGACGCCAAGGGCATAATGCAGGATGGACAGAATAAGCCGGTCCTATACCACCAAAGGAGAAATAGGGCAGATAAGTCTATACCGCAAAATAATGAGAGGGACCAGGGACATAGGAACACCATGAGATATAACATGAGTTTACCTATAATAGATGTAGAAGATTTCCATCGGACATCGGAGGAGCTGTGGTGGAGAGCAGGAAGTGCTCAGCAGATAGACGAACTCAGGAGAAGGAGAAGATTAAAAGATAGATAGAGCTTAGAGCAAGTTTAACTAATAGTGAAAATGCGCGGATAGAACGCGTTATTCCCTTGTATATAGTCCCAAATAATGTATATAGTTCCACACCAATCACAACCCCCGTAGCATTAAGTATAAATTTTAAAAACTAAGTGACCTGAGCGACTGGTTTTTCAAGGCTGTCGAGGCTTTTCTTTTTACCTAGTGCTTCAATAAGAAAAACACGGACAATAACAGTTTAAGTCTGATGAAAATAAGTGAGATGAACGTTGGGAAACGAGAATGTTGAGATCAATAAGGAAGTGAGTGCAATTAATGATGCCAAACAGCCGAAAAGTTATTATTATTGTTAGGTTATTTTTTTAATAATATTTTTATACCGTTTATTACATGACTTGTATTTCTTTTTGATAAATAAAAATATTGTTTTAAAAAAAAAAAAAAAAAAGTTCTCGTCCGATCACCGAAGTCAAGCTACTGGGGGCGCGGTACGAAGAAGGATGGGTGCCGCTCGTTTTTCGGACGATCGCTTCTGATTTCGGGTTACCGCGTACTGTTGGGGAACCACTACGGCTTTCCTTAAACTCTGTTGAGGGTCTTTAATACCTTAATGGAATACTGGTAAGCCAATTTAAAATTCCTTATGTGCAGCAATGGAGTCAAGTGATGTCTTCGCCTCGACTGATCGGACCGGGTCCTCTTTGGTTAGTGATGTAGTTGGAAGTAGATCAAGGAAGTACTGAGCATATACCCGACCGGGTGAGGTGGCATATCCGTGCCCCCTTCGGGGTGGCCGGATTCACAATAGTCTGGCCAGCGCGCGTGCTTCTTCCCCTATGAGGGGAACGAGCTGCGATAGCTCGCCCCACTCGGAGAGGGTTAAGGAGATCCTTAAAATTGGTACGCATAAATAAGTACAATTGACAAACAAGGCATATAATGCAAATGAATATCGAAACAGGCAGAAGAGTAAGAGTGATAGTAGAAATTTGTATGGGGTTGAATTACCTCTCCGGGTGGGGCCAAGCTTTCCATTCCCGGGGCGATAAAAAGTGTGCATATCCACCCGCACTTCGCCCCGGTACATGGAGACGCTTCTCTTTCGTCGCTCGAGGAGTCGGACTAGAACAAATAGGCAAATAAAGGGTTTAAATAGGTGAATAAAGGGTTTAATTAATGAAGTGAAAAGGTATAAATTAATTAAGTATCAGTGGGTAGGGGTATGCCGATTGGAATGTAGGGGATGAAGTGGCAATTTAGCAATTGTGTAGTGGAATTAGACGAGTAAGTAAGTAATTAAGCAAATGACCAGTAATAACTTAGATATTAATTAAATAAGCAAGTAAACAAGTAGGCAGGGGGCTATGAATAGCATTGGTTAATTTAAATTAATTTAAATTAAGGGAAGGATAATTAAACATGGGACAACTCACTGTGATGGTGATTACTTCTCGTTGCATTTTGCTTCGGGTTGCGTGGGACACGGTTTATTTTTTCTGAAACACAGCATCAATCGATTAATCAGTTAATTACAGTGCGACCCTAACTTCATTAACAGTAGCACAAAATTAAAGCATGGCTACGATTCATATACGTAGGGCACGTGCAAGCGCAAGCCAATGGTTTTGTAGCACAAGTGAAGTAGCGCAAAAGAAGGGTAATGGAAAGAGGGAGGGAAGGAGATATGTAGAGCATTTGATAAGGGTACGGATAGAATAATAGAATAATAAAATAGCAGAATTAACCCTTTAAGTGCTGAATACTCGCGGCCTATGCAGTCCGTACGGACGGCGCGCTGCTGGCGCTGACGATCGCTGGGGACTGAATACTTTTTCGCACAGTATGGATCTCGTCAACGGTGTATGACACATTATAATATAGTATACAATCCAATTACTATTCCTTTGTCTATTCCACATTGAATGAAAACATTTTTATTTTCAATATATACTGTTTACTCACCTGCTACATTTTGAAATCCCAGTAATTTGATAAGTTTAATGTATTTGGATATATGGATTATATAATCATAGAAAGGCTTCAAATATATATATTTAAAGAAATTGACATTTAATATATAGATATTTAACGAAAAAACAATAGGAAAATTAATAATTCATTTGCGTATGATAAACCTCAAAACAAGTATCAACGCATAATCCGACGTCGCATTTTTTACATTCATATGGTGTATCCTTCCTTCTTTGCTGTCTTCTACAGACAACACATTTCCTTCTTGTCGATTTGCTCTCTGCATTTAAAGTTTTTGAAGGGAAATGTCTCTCAGTCAAACGAAATGGTAAGTTTTCTACGCTTCTTTTGCCACCGCCCGCTTGTTTTCTATTCTGAGGGTATTTTTGCAGAATTTGTTTGACTAGTGACAGATGAAAATCGTTATATTTTAGTTTTTTACCGGTTACACATTGATACAGGACATACGAGTTATATAATGAGATGTCTACTAAATGGAAAAAGTACTTCTTATACCACTTTAGACATTTTCTGTATGAATTAAGTGTACTTAGAACCACGTCAACGTGGTCTACAGAGCCCATTTTGATGTTGTAATCTACAACACATTCTGGTTTTAACTTGGGCGATCCTGTAAGATAATTTCTTTGACCAGATTCTATCATTTTCGGTTCGTGAGCACTTGATAACATCTATACATCTTTTCTATCTCGCCACTTTAATGCCAATAAAGTATCTGTACATCTGTAGTCAAATTGCCCTTTTGTCAATTTTCCCTCCATATGGGGCATACCTCTTCTGTTTTTCCGTACTGTCCCAAACGCATTAGTTTTATGTTTATGTAGTACATTATACAAATGCGGGCTTGTGTACCAATTATCTGTTATCAATGTATGGCCCTTTTCAAGGTATGGATGTAAAAGTGTCATAACAACATCTGCCGATTGCCCAATGGTTGTAAAATTACGTACAATATCTGTATTTTTTCCGGTATATACTATATAATCTAATACATAGTTTGTTGTGCAGTCGCATAGGATAAATGATTTGATACCAAATCTACATCTTTTGGACGGAATATATTGTTTAAAATAACACCGGCTTTTGAATAACATAAGACTTTCGTCAATGCACAAATCTTTGTACGAATAAAATGACTGTGAGAAAGAGTTCTTCAGAGTATCAATTATAGGTCGTATTTTTATCAATGGATCATCACTTTGTACATTATTATCATTAAAATGCAACATTTGCAATAATATCATGTATCTGTCTCGCGCCATAGTTCTTCGAAAAATATTAGTTTTTAACATATCATCGGTCGACCAATACTCTTTTAGAGTCAATTTCTTCACCCGCGGCATTAACATCGTGATGGCCAAAAATCCGTACATCTCACATATTGATGTGTCTTTCCAAGTATTAATACGAGAATACGTTTTAAATGTAGTATTTTCAATAACAAATTTATAATAATTGTTCGTCTCCTGAGTAATATGTGAAACTAACTCTTCTGAAAAGAAGAGTTGAAAAGCATCATAAGGCGTAGCTTCTGGAGTTAAATTTCCTTTTACTCCAGAATTTTTATCGTTAAATGCATGTAGTGTGGGCTTGAAATCGGTTTTCGACCATGACAACGTTGGAAGCACTTCATTCAAGTGGGAACTTTCTAAATTCGAATTTGAATTTAATCATCATCATCGGTAGATGTGCTAAGTATTCTTTGCCGTTTATTTTTCCTTCTACAACTAACTATTCCATTATTTACGCTATTTTCTATATCTTCCGAATCTGATGACAGTAGAGCATATTCGTGTGTTACCTGTATTTCGTCATCATAATTGTCGTTTAAATCTGCCCTTTCATCTAAGTCGTCATCGCTGTCGTTTCTGGTTATAATTTCTTTAAAACTGGTGTTTCGTGGCAATCTCGCGGCGATTGATTGCCCGTCGTGATTATCAAACGCGTATTAAATTCCTCGGCTGAGGGCGTAACTTTCAACCTATCTTTTAGACTCGTTGTCTAATCGCGACGCGTTGAATTCAAAAATTAATGTGAACTCAACTGGTTCAAGATCTAGTATCGGTCACTAGAAAACTGGCCGAACGTTGCCAAGTTGAATTGTTCGAACGATTGCAAATGTTTTATATAAGTTCCGAACGATGAACTGTTTCGGTTGATAAGTAACTATCCTGTCCGAACGATTGACTAGGTAGTATACTTTGCAAGACTGTTTTACGAATGAATCTCCGTGATCGTCTTGACTCCCACGAAAACGACGGAGTCAGAAATCGTTCGCTGATTGGATTTGACAGTTTTTCTTAAATTCCAATCAGCGTGCCTCCTTGATGATTGGGCCCACCCTTCATAGCTCCCTTAGAGCGTCTTCGTCTAGAAAGGGTGGGGACCCCGGTAAGTTGGCGGGAGGACCCCGAACGTCCGGCAATGCCGCGACTTTTTTTTCTGGGTACGCATTTGGCAAACATCAATCACCGTTAGGTCCGTACGTGACCTTTTCTAAAGTTACCCTTCGGAAAGAACCGTGTTTATGATCGAGAAGTGGCCGTTGAGGACGAAGCGAAAATTAACTCTAAATTTATGGCAAGGACATGTATTGTTTGCAAAAAAATTTCGAAATTTTCCAAGTTTTTCAATGATAAACCACAAAAGTTCTACACTGATGGAATTATGAAATTACCCGAAAAATGGCAAAAGGTTGTAGATAATAATGGCCAATATGTACTTGAATAAAATTGATTTTCTACAAAGAAAATTTTTGTTCATAAATGTACCAATAAACCGCGGAGACTTTTTATATGACCCAATAGTAAAACTAAGTGCTGGAAAAACCCGAAATGTTTTGGCTCAAAAACGGCTATCTAACGGTTCGATCATAAATAAACTTTCGAAATCCTCACCCAGATGTGCCGTCGCACAGAACATGCTCCCCCCGTTGATGGACCATGTTCATCAAGATATAGTTCGATCTTGATTTCTTCACATCATTTGATGTCGCGATGATGGAAGATCCTCCTCTTCGATTGGAAGAGGTGCCAGGTGTTTTACATTTCGTTTGTAAAGTCCGTGGCTTGTCCGCACGGTGACTGCCCGGATGATTCCGTCTGCTCCGGGATGCGTAGCTTCCACTCTCCCTAGCTGCCAGGCTAGAGGAGGAAGGCGATCCTCTCTCAGCACCACGATGGTCCCCTCTTGGATGTTGTGTCCTTCGCACATCCACTTGTTTCGGATGTTTAAGTGGTTGATATATTCCTTGTGCCACCTGGTCCAGAAGTGTTGTTTGACTTTCTGGATATGCTGCCAGGTGGACAATCGATTGGTCGGTGTTCCGCTGAAATCAATCTCAGTAACGCTCGTTAAAGAATCACCGATCAGGAAATGACCTGGAGTGAGAGCTGACGGATCATTGGGATCTGTGGAGAGAGGAGTGAGAGGTCTTGAGTTTAGGATGGCCTCGATCTCAATTACAAAAGTGTTGAATTGTTCGAGAGTGAACAATTCTTCACCTACCACTCGTCTAACGTGGTGTTTGAAGGACTTCACCGCAGCTTCCCATAAGCCGCCGAAGTGCGGTGATAGAGCCGGTATGAAGTGCCACGAAATCGTCTTGTCCGTGACGAATTTCCGTAGCTGCTCGTCCTTCGACAATGATTGGTATAGAACTCTTAATTCATTGTCTGCTCCGACAAAATTCGTTGCGTTGTCGGAATAGATATTACGACAGAATCCGCGCCGCGCAATGAATCGCTTTAAAGCCGCGATGAAAGCTTCCGTAGTGAGATCGCTCACTACCTCGAGGTGCACTGCCTTCGTTACGAAGCAGGTAAAAACTGCGACATACACCTTCACTCGGGCTCGATTTCGGTAGCGCCGTTCCTTTACATAAAAGGGTCCGCAAAAGTCCACGCCGCAGGTACTGAACGGTCGACCTGCCGTGACACGCGCCGCAGGTAGGTTACCCATAACGTAATGAGTAGCCGGTGGATTAACGCGAAAACACTTGACGCACCGTCGAACAACCTTTCGTGTTGCGTTTTTCCCGTCAATGGGCCAATACACCTGTCGCAAGTAGTGTAAGGTTGTGGTTATGCCAGCGTGATGGGTACGGACATGAGCATCACGAATAATCAGTTCGGTAACATAGTTTCCTTTCGGCAGCAAGACAGGATGTTTTTGTTCGAACGATATGTCGGAATTCTGTAGGCGGCCTCCGACACGTAACAATCCCCGATCGTCAATGAAGGGGTTAAGAGACCGAAGTTGGCTCTTCGAATGAAGCTTTTCGTTTTTGATGTCCTTTATGTCTTGCTGGAAAGTCGTGGATTGCAGCAGCTTAATGATGCGAAGCTTAGTCTCCTCCACTTCTTGCGCGACTAGCGGTCCAGTGTTACGGTTACGAAAACGTAAACAATACGCGACGATTCGCGTAAGTTTTGTAAAGCATAAGTATCGAGTGAGTATGTTGTTGCTCTGATCGATCGAGCTCACCAAACACGTAACCCTTTTTAGTTCAGGTACGTCACTCGATACGTTGAATTTTGACTCTGGCCATCTCGCTTGATCGTGCGCGAGCCATACCGGACCATATAACCAAAGTGCATTATTCTGGAATTGTGCAGGCATGATTCCTCGCGAAATCAAATCGGCCGGATTGTTTTCCGATTTAATATGTCGCCACAACTTCACGTCGGTTTTGCCTTGAATGTCGGCCACGCGGTTAGCTACGAAAGTCTTTAACGCACACGGTTCTTTGTTTATCCAATTGAGGACTATGGTCGAATCGGTCCACAGAAATACCTCTTGGATGTCACACAAGATTGCCCTTCGAACGGTGTTGTATAGGGCCGCGAGAAGAGTAGCACTACACAATTCTAAACGCGCAAGGGTAACAGTTTTTAACGGCGCGACGCGGGATTTCGCGCAAAGCAAATGCGTTTCAATGTGTCCTGCATTGCTTATTGTACGCATATACAAACAGGCACCATAGGCTCGCTCGATGGCGTCGCAAAACCCATGGAGCTCGATTCGACGATAGCTTTTCAACAACACATGATGACGGTTAAATTCGAGGTTGTTCAATGTCTGCAGTTGTGACGCGTATGTAGTCCACTCGGTGTGCAGATTAGCGAGTAACGATTCGTCCCAATCAACTTTAAGTTGCCAAAGCTGCTGCATTAGGATGATCTTGGCGATCGTCGACAAAATGGTCCGTTTAGTAATCTTGTCATTGATTGGGATTTCGACCGAATAACGTATGGTATCGTTTCTCGCGTCCCACGATACTCCTAAGGTTTTCATGACGGCTGCGTCGCCCAAGACCTTCGGGTGAAGCTGGTCTTCGGTCAATCCTTTCAGGAGCTCGGGTTCGTTGGAGGCCCATTGCCGGATGTTGAGACCTCCCGTTTTGAGCAATTCGCTGACTTGCACTTGTATGCGTCTGGCCTCTTCTATCGTGTTCGCACCTGATAGAAGATCGTCGACATACAAATCGCGCTTCAGAATGACCGATGCTTCTGGGTACGTGGGTTTTTCGTCGTCCGCGAGCTGATGTATTCCTCGAATCGCCAGGAAAGGGGCAGATGAAAGGCCGAACGTCACTACTTTGATCTCGAACGTTTTGACGAGTCCGTTCCTATCCCGCCATAAAATTCGTTGATAAGCGCGATCCTCTAGACGTACGAGGAACTGGCGGTACATCTTTTCAATGTCGCCGGTAATTACGAACGCGTATGTACGGAATCGCAACAATAACGCGAACAGGTCATCCTGTATGGTAGGGCCGATCATTAACGCGTCGTTTATCGAAATGCCGCTACTGGACTTGGCCGATCCATCGAATACAACGCGAACCTTCGTCGTCGCGCTAGAAGGTTTTATGACCGCGTGGTGCGGCAGGTAGAAGCCGGTCGTGTCGGGAGCTTCTACTTTGGTCATGTGCCCAAGCGCGAGGTACTCGTCGATTACCGCGGTATATTGTCTTTTTAGTTCCGGGTTGCGATTCAATTTACGCTCGAGTGACAAAAGACGGTTTAGGGCACGCGACCGAGATTCCCCTATTTCCTCTTTTTTTTTCGTTGAATGGTAACGCAACCACGTATCGTCCGGAATTATCACGCTTCACATTTCTCACAAAGTGTTCCTCACACGCACGCTCTTCGGATGACGGATGTCGCTTCGGTGGTCCCTCTTCGACTTCCCAAAACTTCTGGAGATTGAAGTCCAGGCTCGCGACGAATGCCTTCCGGGAAGTGAGTGTGGCCGCGGTCGTTAAATTTCCTCCAATGATCCAACCCAATTGCGTTTTTTGGAGGATCAAATCTTGCCCGCTGCGATTGGAAAGGTCGTATTGTCCGATGCTGAGACACGACAAGGTCCGGCCGGTGCCTATCAGCATGTCGATCTTTCCTGGCTGATGGAATTGAGGATCCGCTAACTTGAGGTTGGCCGGGATGCAGAATTTCGAACGGTCCATCGGTGTGTTAGGTACCCGATCCGAAACGTGAGGAATTATGAAAAATGTGAGGTTGCGTTGGAAGTTTGACAACCTCGATTTGACGGTTGTCGAGACCAATTTATGCGCAACGGTGTTTGCTTGATTGAGTCCTTGAATTGCGACGGATGCCCGCGACGATGGCAAACGCAATTTCTTCGCAAGTTCTTCCGTTATGAAATTGGCGTTAGAACAAGTATCGACCAATGTGCGGCAGTGAATGGGTTGCCGGTCATGATCGAAAACTTGGACTACCGCAGTGGCTAATAACCCAGTCGGTTGTCCGTTTGACACAAAAGAGCGGAGTCGTCGTGGTGTTGGCCGTCCGGTACGTCGCGGTCGTTGTCATGTTTTTTTATTTTCTTCTTGAGGTGCAGCATCTTGCTGCAACTTCGTGTTGTGATGCCCTTGACAGACGCGACACCTCCCCCCGCTGCATGTCCCCGTGGTGTGGTTCGTCTGAAGGCAATTGATGCAAAGATTTGCCTTGCGAGCGGCCTGCAAACGGTCTTTCACAGCCATGTCTATGAACCGCTGACATTGATAAGCTGGATGCGATCCGTTGCTGCAAATCTTGCAGCTCGCGTCGGAAGCTGCCACGAACGTTTGCCGACGGGTCGGTCGCGGAGATGGCGGTTTGTTCGGAGCCGTTGGTTTCCTCGAAAACGGAGACGGTTTTTTCGCGGAAACTGCATTTACCGGTGCGTGAGTTGAGGAAGAGGCGCGATGCATGTTCGGGTTCGGATTCTGGGAAACTTGTACCATCGCATTGTCAGTCCGGCAACGATGCGATGCATTGCGGAGATAACGGAATATATCTGCAATTTTTGGCATCGTCGTGTCGGAAAGGGTCTGCTCCCATTCTCGTTTGGTCTCCGGACCCATCTTTGAAATCGCGATGCTAGTTAACAGATCGTTCGCGACATCTTCCCAGGATCTTCCTAATGCTTGTAATGATCGGATTTGGCTCTGCATATGGTTCACCAAGTCTCGAATTGACTCGGCCGTGTCATCGAGCATCGCGGGCGTGTCGCGAAGCAACGCGGAATGACGCAAAACAAGGGCACGCGTATTGTCGTATGTTTCGATCAGCTGGTCCCAGGCTGCCTTGTAGTTATCCTCGCTTATAGTGAAGGACTCGATTGCCGCTTCCGCTTTGCCCGACAATGATAAGCGCAGATAATGTAGCTTTTGAATATCGCTTAAACCCGGGTGCGCGTGTATCATTGTCTGGAACGCGTCTTTGAACGCGATCCATTTTTCTAGTCTGCCATCGAATTTTGGCAGATCTATCTTAGGCAGATGTACTCCGATCGCCGATGACGAAGTGGACAGCGCGGGCGAATCGTTCGCGATCCTAGGGGTTATTACCGATTGTTGGGTCGCGGATCGTTCGACCTCTTGCAACAAGGTAATCGCCGCGGCAATCGCGTCGTCAAACTGTTCCGTGACCGCTTCGCGTTCCGCTTCTACCTGTTCCAAGTCTTCAACGAGCCCTAATTCATCCTGGATTTCATTGAACCCGTCGAATAGTTTCCGCAGACGGTCGACGCGTTCGCGGAGTTTTACGCGTTCCTTCGTTGAGTCTTGATAGGACTCGAGCATCTTACTCAACGAAGTAATCTGCGCCTTGAACGTACGGCGCTTATTTTTCATGATGCGGATCTTCGGTGCCTGATCGGCCGCGGATTCGTGCGTTGTTCCGTTCGTCATATCGCGTGTAAAGAGATCGAGACGGAAGAGGTAACGAGAAGGATGACTGTATGGAACGGAAACGATCGGTAATTCTTAACGAGCCTACCTAGCACACATTTTTCAAGTATAAACAGGGGTAAATAACAATATGAAAATTACGTACACTGTAAGTTACGACAATATGCCAATGCAACAGTTACAATTGTACGACGTAACAGGTGAAATGAGTTATCAGAAACTAACTGAAGTGGCGTCTAAAACAAAATTTTGTTTTTCATCGTTGCTAAGTAACGAGGTATGTGGTTTCTGCAAGTGTTGCAGACAAAGACAGAATGTTGGACAATAGAAACAATTGCCGTACATACACATTTGACCATAATACACTGATCATTTTTGCCAGGCGCGTATTTGCGTCCATAGTCTATATCGATAGTTTTCGCTGGACGCATATGTGCGCCCATAGCACTCAAAGGGTTAATGAAGGAAAAGGGAGAGAAGGGATTGAGAAGGGAATGATGGGGGATAATAGGGAACTAATTTTGATAAATGTTGGAGCAACCGTATGATGACATCTTTGGTGACTTTACAGACACTGATAGTCTGCCGAGGGATTGTCCTCCTCACAATTGGTATGGGATCATAACTAGCTTACATCGGCTCATCGATCGTGCCGATATTTCATTCGCATTTCTACCACCATATGAGGAATACTGTCTTGGATTCTCTCGTCTTGGATTTGAACCGAGTCGTGAGACTTACAACTCTATTGTTGAGCCCTCCTAATGTGGGTAGGAGGTGTAAATACAAGTCCCCCTCCCCCGGCAGATATACGGATCACGTATACGAACAAACTTGGTTCGCCAGTGTTCCGCATTCATTGCCGACCGATTTCGGCTGGGGAGCACGCTTCGCGAATCAGTTTCGCGGCCGCGCTCCTGGCCAATTACCCTGAGATGGATAAGAAATCGTCCCTACGAGTGTTATTTGCGTCCAGCAACTCCTTTCTGAGGGTGCACATGGCGCAACTTACTCGTTCGGCATGGGTGTCTATCGCCTCGCGGGCTCACAGTGAAGAGCCAGGCGAGGTGCAGTCGCGGCTGGTGCCGAAGGCCGATGCGGCCTTACGGTTCCAGGTCTACACACCCAATTGAATGAAAGAGAGACGTTCCGCGGCGTCTCTCAGTCCGGGATTGTTTCCCGGGAGAGGGAGGCATGAGGGGTGACAGGCGGTGGGAGATAGATGAGGTGTAAGATTCATAAGGAATGGTGAGCATACAGGGTGGAGGGGCTGAAATATGAAATTCGACAGGCATTGGACAATAAGGAAAAGGAGGGGGGGGGGGTTGATAATTCAACGGGGACAGGGATTGGTGGAGCTGAGGGAGAGCAAGGAGAGAGGGTAATGGGTTACATACAATAGGGCAATTGAAGCGACTTAATTGGGATAGCAGAGTTCATGAGAGTGGCAGACGTATTAAAGGAAAGGATACAGTTAAAAGCTAAAGCTAAATCTAAACGGGACAGATTGGAGTGCTTGGGGGGCATTTGATATTGCAAGTTTGATGCATCGAGATCAAGGCTCAACGGAGTGTGTGGCATAAAAACGAGAAAGTACATTAAAATTGAATATTGTGTTATTACAGTTGGTAAGCACATTATATATATAATATTTTGTTACATTTTGTTGTGTATTACATTTTACATTTTACTAGATTGATGTATTGATATGTTAGGGTATAACAGTGTGGCAATTAAGTGTTAACATGATGTGATTCGGGGCAGGGCAGTAGTGCAGGCGATAAATGATTAAATGATTAAGGGTATAAAGCAAGTAAGCAATAAATTCCAACTAATGAGTGATGGTAATGCTTTATGGAAATTGTTCCAATGGCATTTTGATGGGTGGTTTGTAACTAGGGTTGTTTCTATTCATGTAGCTGTTTGACTGCTTGCTCATTTGATACTGTGAGATGTGACATAAGCTTAATCTATAGGTGGTCTCATACATCTAGCCTAATGAGTGAATAAATGAATTGTGAATGAATTGAGAAATTGTGATAATTGAAGTTCATTACTCAAGTATGAGATATTTATGGGAATTTTGGACATAGAGGGTAATGGGAATTAGTGGGGAAGTACTAATTAAACTAGTGAATGATAAATTAATGAACTAATGAATAAATTAATGAATAAATATAAATGACTGGATGAATAAACAGGTACTCGGACCAGCAACAAGCAGCTAAGCACCTGCCAATGTTCGCACTACAGAATAGCAAAGGGAGCAGGGTGACATCTGAAGGAATAGAACAGATGTTGGCGGAAACGAGAAGAAAGGTGGAAGAGAAAAGAAGGCTCCGCGAGAAAAAAGAGAGGGAAGAGCGGGCGAGAAGAGAAGCCGAGGCGATCAAAAGGAAGAGTGAAGGGCGGGGATTGAAGACAGCTAAGAAGGATGGAAGCAAGAGTAAGGGGAGACGGGAGGTAGCAGAATCAGCTAAAGACACTGAAGAAGATAAGGAAGAAGAGAGGTTGTTGATGGAGGCGGTTGAAAGTATAGAAAGTATAGGAGTGGATGGAGGTTGAGGGGGCAGGCTGTAAGGTTAGCAAAACTATAGGAGATAAAGGGAATAGTCATAAGGAGGAGGGGTTAGGGGAGACTGTTGATCTTCATGGAAAGCAAGTCGGTGGTATAAAAGAAAATAAGTCACATTCGGTGGTGGGGCCCGGAATCAATGGTGTGTCGGAAGTAGATGAAAGAAGGGGGGTAAAGGTGCGAAGCGTGGTTAATTTGAGCAACACACCACTCATTAAATTGATCAGATTAGATCGTAAACGATTGAGGAAGGGGAAGGGGGATGTAGAAGCTAAGGATAAAGACTGGAGTCTAAGGCTTGCTGGGAACATGAAGGGAGATGGGGAGGGAGGGGTAAAGGACGTGGGGGGGGGATAAATGAAGAAATAATGATAGATAAGGAAAGCAACGCGAAGAGCGAAAGGGGATGTGGAAGTAAGAGCGGGAATTGGCCTGAGATCAGCAATAGCAGCAGAAGTACGGGTGACTCTGGCGGAAAGAGGAATGGTAATTGTGGTGATAGTGATAGTGACAGAGGAAGTGCTAATAGAACTAACGATAGCAGGAGTAGTAAGAGCCAATAGAACTAGGCACAGGGGTCGGGCTGGCCGGGGACATAGAGAGCGTAGAAAGGGCAAGAGGAATTTGGATAATGATATTAGTAAAATTAAATATCCAAGGGATGAGCTAGGCTATACACAGGCGTTAATGTGGATCAAAAGTCAAGCGTCAGATTTCGCTGGGGCAGTGACGGAGATTAAGGAAACTAGGGGTAAAGATATTCTTTTTGCTTTTGGGCATAGGCAAGAGGGGAATGGGGTGGATGAATTTGCAGAAAGAATTAACATGAATGGGGGCGGGGGGGAGGAATGGAGTGCGAGGGATACGGTCCCGGTGCATATCAAGGTAGGTGATACTACGGTAGGGGAGGGAGAAATATTAGAAGCTCTCATCCCATTTTCTCAAATACTCTTATCCTAATTCACCTTTGATCTACAATATATCCTAATTGGTCGCTACCTACACCCGCTTCACCACTCGATCCCAACAGCTAATTTACCGATAGACAATCCGCATCATATCATGTTATAAGAATGCATGACAATACCATGCTTGAAAATCAAATTTGTGACAAGTCACCGCCAGAATCACAGCATATAGCATCGTCTGCATACACAAGTAAACCACAGCTAATTGCCGCTTTACGGCCTCATCAAACGATTTGAGCCTAGAGCAAAAGATCCGATTCGAATCTAGGAACGTAATGCTATCGCTATAAGTACCGGCAGTACGAACTTAGCAAGGAACTATAATTATGTAGATACACACTATCACTCATAATAGAATTAAAATGGAGTTAAAGGAATTTAAAGGAATTTATTGATGTAATTACACTGAATTTAAAAAAAAAAACAAAAACCCAGCAATTGTCTTCACTAAACCATTAGAACGACCACGATTAAGGGCTACAATTAAAGGATTCTTAAGTTATATTAGTATATAATGTATAAAGAAAATCAGGGTTATATCAAAAGTTACGAATTACTACAAAGCTAAATTTTAATTCAATTTAAAGAGGCCACAATCAGCTGATAACATCATCCCACCAACGGACAGCCCACCATAAGGGACAAAATGCTGATCTTTCGTGTCGATCCCTCCCATGAACAGATCCAGTATAAATAAATAATCCATACATAGTCGTTAACAAAGTAATACTAACTTTAATTAATGTGTGATTCATAACCATATCATTTATCAAACGATTCCAACCCATTCCCTACATGCCACCAAAATATGAATTCCGCAATGACTAAACTTTAAGGATAAAATACCCTCAACAAATACCTTACTACCACTAATAATCGAAACAAAATGCTGATGCCAATACTAGTGCTATCACTCCATTCCTATGACTATCCTTACAGCCACGAAGCGTACCCACGGCTATGCTCCAGGGGTGCCAGTAAACAAAGGAGGAGGGCAAGGTTCCAGGATTAGGGAAGGAAGCAAGCGCCACTTATATATAAGATTAATAGAGACCATTTATTAATATTTAATATTTATTAACACAAGCCGACAATAACATGTAACTCTTCGAAACCATCACCATTTTAATCTAGCTTCAATAATACATTTCCAATACCATTATACCGCATCATGCTAATACATCGCATATATAAAGTATAAAATAAAAAGTAAAAAATAAAAAATCTAGAATCATAAAGGTCCATTACTTTCATCATCCATGAACCAATCTAACAATCAGACAATTAAATCCGTCTTGTAAATAATGATCCAGCATGATCCTCTAATTCGCACACCACACCAATTATCCTATACAACGATCGCTTCACATAAAGAAAATATAACATTTAAACGACCCTATTCAACAAACACTCTCCACTCTTCCGCCCCTATTACCTGTTTCCATTCCTCATTATCTTTACCTTATTTCCATATACCACTCATCTCCCTGCCCACCATTCTTCATTCATCAAAAGCCCTTATTGTCCCCTCACCAGGCATCCACCCGTTTTCCCATTTACCCTGTTATCTTTATAAACTTTATTTACCTCCA
>CM072795.1:17440250-17467746 GCA_036983795.1 Megachile lagopoda | reverse complement strand
GTGTAAACAAAACAGTGCTAAACACTGCTGTTGGGCCAACATTCTGTTTAAAATTGCATTTCAGTTCGAGTAAAACGGTTGGAAGAATTGCAACCCAATTGCTTTTTTCATGGCACATTATCGATGCCATCTGTGTTATCTTTCTATTACACCGTTTCAATGATATGCTGTAGTATGTACATATGTGTTTATACATTATAAACATAGTATATATTATGAAATTGGTAAAAATCTTGAACACTGCTCCTTAAGATTATGAGCGCAGTTATTGAAGCTGGGGTTTCAAATCCTGTTATCCAAAAGACACAGAAATTTGCGGCCACCGTGTTAGCTGTAATGTTTTTAATTAAAACTGTCTTAAGGCGCCTAGAAAAGTTGCCGATCAATGTAAAACAATACTTGTAGCCATTTATTGATGATAAAGGATTTAATAATGTCAATGTGCATATGTTTAAATGTTTCCTATGAAACAACTATACACTAGTTAGGATTTACTACATACTTGGGTATTTTGTTATGTTGTCAAGGAATACAGGTCCTAGCGCAATTTAAGATATCCTTGTTTATTTTGGGCCAGGCAAGTTTGTTGCTAATTAGGTTCTTATTGTTAGTTGCCCTACCACTGGCATGCGAAAGATTATGCATATTGTTAAGTAGAGTTAAGTAGAGTACTTTTCTCAGCGCGGGCTTCGGACCGGCCGTGGCAGTAGCCCCCTGGAGGGTGCGCCCTACATCTGTGGGTACGCAGAAGGAGCCGCCCTCCAGGAGGTGTTAGGCTCGGTTGGACTCCAGGTAAGTCCCTGCTGAAGAGTGCAACGCACTTCCCCTGAACCCTATCTTAAATAAATAACCTGTGTTCTACCAGGTTTTTGTTCTATTCTGTGTCCTTCCATTGTCACTTCATTAACATTACCTATATTAACTTTAATTCTCGTTATCTTCTCTTCCTTACTCTTCGCTATATCCAGACCCGACGGAAATAACTCCTTTATATGTGTAATGCATGTCTCTTTCGATAACATCAGGGATTTGGTGCCATATTTTTTAAAAACTATTTTAAAAGCAGTACCCCATACGTTTAGATTAAGCTCTTCTATTATATTGTCCCATGCCTCACATTTCTTTTTTTTAATCAGTTTTTTCAATTTCTTTTTACAGGTTTTATACTCTTTTACTGAAGTTTCATACTCCTTTATCCTTCTCTCTCTACTCTTTCTAAGTATACTAACCTTTTTTTTTAATTTGTTGCAGGTTCTCCATAATTTATCTACATCGTCCCACCAGTACACACCGTTACAACGCTTACCACTTTTATTTTTTTAAGGAATTTATTACAAATTTTTTCTATATCATTCTGGACAATATCTACAAGATTAGTATTAACCCCATCTGTATTTATAACACTGCAATCTAAAGTTTAGATCTACAAATTCATGCAAACGGTTTGTGTAAAAATAATTTTTGTACAGAAATTAAGTTGCCACTCACTACATTTTTTTTTAGAAATTTTAATTTCTTGTTGTTATTAATAAAAGCGTTTAGTCTTTACAAACTCAACGGTGTACATAGTACATGATTATTGCAATTATTCTATATAAAATTGCCACTATATGTCTAATATTTAAGTATTTCACAAGATATTTGTGTTTAAGTAATCATTTTACAATAACATGAGCGTCTATTGCGGAAACTTACCCTTAAGTTTTGTATTAATCATGAATTTATAAAAAGTATAATATGGAAAATTCAGAAATATATTTGCTATATAGAATGTCTAAATTTATCACCCAAAACATCCTGTCCATTTTTGAAGCATTAAAGAAAAAATGTTTCATAAATACGTAAAATGGTTATGAAGAGGACATAGTTAGAGAGGGTTAGTTCCGTATGAACACGTAGAGGACATATGTAAATCACCAATGTGCTTTTAAATGAAATTGTATCAATTCTAATGAATTATCCAATTTTGTTGCACACTCTCTACAATAAAGCCTATGTACATCCAAAAATTGCTAGCTCAGAAGATATTTAAATTCCATTATGATTTCTAGTAATTTATTGTGACCTAAGTTGCAAACAAATGTAAAATTTCATGTAAAACCCATTCAGTTAATGCACAACTACTAATTGCAGTCAATAAGAATAGTTATAAAATTAATTAAATGAGAGGACGCGGTAATATCCAATTTTTTATACGAACTAAGAAAGTCTCTCTTACTTCTGACAGCAATGTGCTCACTGGTGCGAGCCTTAAAGGTTTAAGTCCTTGCTTTGTAGTACTGAGATTTCAACATTTCATGAGGTGGTTTATGCAGCTATTACTTTTTTAGTCTTACGACGAAAATTACTGTCGTGTACATGTGCTCTTGACGCTCTCTGTAAATGTCATTTAATAATATACAGATGTCATTTAAGAATATGAAAAATAGTCATTTCATGGTATGAAAAATATTTCATTTACCACTTTGAATCAAAAACAAAATGTACCTTTTGTACATCAGTCAAACATATTCTTATTTATTATACATACAGAAATGTAATTATGACATATCTTTTTATACGCCGTACAATGTCAATCATTACTTAGTACAGTATTGATTCGTAACAAGCAACAGTTTTGTGATTCGTAACAAGCAAATTTCTATCCCTCCTTCTTTATTTGAAGTCGGCCGCTGAGTGAGAGATCCGAGAAAAAGTGAGAGGTCCGTGAAACCGAAGAAGTCATAAATTTTCACGGTTGACCGAACAGTGTAGTGGAAAGAGGACAGAACATGTATATTGTTTTCTCACTCTGATACATAGCGATACATAGTCATTCATGAAATTTTACTAATATTAAAAAGAGAAAGCATGTTATGTTCTGTCCTTGCCTAAAGAATAACATCGCTGCTCGACCGATCACTTTATAGTACCGCGACACCCAACCCACTGTTTTTTGTACGCGGTCTCCGTCGTCGCGCTCGGGAACAAAGGCAAGCCGAATAGTATACCTGATTCGTAACAAGCAACTGGCCAGACCCGAGCGAGTTGCTTATTACGAATCACTACTGTACTTGCAAAGATAATTACGATCTTTGTTACTTCAAACTTTAATCTCGTTTTTGGAATTTCTGTCATGTAACGTATTACTTTAAACTTCAACACTTTGGTAATTCATGCTGATAACTTCGATTTTAATTTTTGTGCTTAGTTATTTTAGACTGAAAACGTAAAAAGATTGAGTATGGAAAATGATATATGTACTAAACATGAGATGTAAAGCAGTGAAAGCTGTTCACAGTTTTACTTAAACATTTTATCTGGGAACTACAATATTTCTTGCTTAATGAACGCATATTCGGAATTGCGACGTGGCTATTGACGAGGGAGGTATGTGTTTTTAGCTGTTATCTCTATAATTCCCTCTCTTCTTAAATATGTACTAGGCTGTGGTAAAAATTTGTAAAGTTAACTGTAAGAATTTCGATTAAGAAGTATAAATAGTTTCAAGAATTCGTGAGATATCTCCGAAATAAGTCAATTAAATAAAAAGTACTATAAATATATTTGCTTCTGATTGACAAAATTCTAATTTCAAATTTCTATTTTCAAATTGCTTATAGACAACATTATTGTAAAATGTTCTTTAAAATTAATACTTGAGGTATAAACCAGTCAAAATTGATTTGAAATTTCTAATTTTAATATATTGAGTTTATTAAAGTGCTTTTATCAAAATGTATAGTGCCTTTTGTAGAGATAGAAGGTGATTGCATATGCAAGTTTAAGTTTTATCCTTCATTTATTTGTATTTTTACTTTTTTTTTAACTTACAAGTATAATTAAAGCGCACACAAGTAAAAAGTAATTTCACCAAGTCTGAATTGCAAGCAGGAATTTTATAATCTGCTTCTCAGCCGAATTCTTTAATCGTAAATAATCACGGAATAAGGTCGAAACGTTATCGCACTTGGTAAAAAAGGAATTCGGATTTTATTTCCAGTTGATTATTATTGCGATCTATTTATTTGAAATCAAAAACATCAACAATCTTCGTAGCAGAACAATTACGAGCTGTAGATTTATAACAAAACAGTATAAAAACAATGAAACGGGCAGATTTAAAGAGATTTAATACTCTATGAGAATAAAAAATTTGTGGGATTCATAAAAGCAGCCATAAAATAAGCATGAATTCGGAGAAACAATAAAATTATTGCGGGAAAAAATTCCAACAACAGTTTGCGATAATCTTGTAACATCCCTGCCCACGTGCATAAAAGCAACTATACGTGACCGTGGGTGCATTATGAAATATTATACATACATATATGCAGGTATAAGCAAAAAGTAAAATATTGCTTAAATTTGTAAATCCGAAATCCCGAATATTATTTTTCAGGATCTCTATCAACCAAATACTTTCTTTCGGGTAACATTTTATTTCTAAACTGTTCTTTTCTTAATAATAAACGATAGCGAATCTTATCGATAATAAACTTGATAATATTTGTCATATTAAACTAATATGACTTCATATCTAAAACTTGTAGTATTTTTCGTCAGCTTTGTGTTTGGTCCAACATTTGTTGCTAGTAGAAGTAACATATTTTGATAAAAATCTTATGTTTTTATCGAACTATTTCATTTTATATATTTCTGTCATTTTCAAGTTTTGTCCTGATTTGTGCCAAGGTATTTTCAGTTGGTTTGATATCTAACAATTGTGACGGCCAGCCCAAGACATTATTGCCATTTTCACTTTTCCACTCCGCGCGACAACGACTTTAATATTTGAGGTGGTTGTTCGCTTGGAAAATCCAATTTTCTTTCTCTGGTCTAAATCACTTCTCTGCAGATATTACTCATATTCTGATAATAGACTTCTGGCACTTTTTTCGTATAAACATCGTCAGCCACATATACTGGGTGGTTCATGCAAGTATATCAGGTTCTAACTCTGTTGCCAGTGTTGATACAGAAAAATGTCGTTTAGACGATTGAAAATAAAAAATTGTATACATAATTTAACACTAGAACTACCAGTGTTAAATGCACACTTACTTCTGAATTGAAAATAAAATGAAAAAATAATACTGAGACATCAACCAACATGTACTATTCTTTGTCCCAACAACATATGACAGACATTTCGACAAAAACAGAACAAAATTTTGTAATATAAAATATGAAACTTGAAAACCGTCATTTTGACTGGTAGTTCTAGTGTTAATATGTAAATAATGTTACTATCGAAAATAAATTTAGATTTATGAAACTTCAAAATCATACAGGAAATGAATGACTTTAATAAGTCTTAATAAGAAAAACTTTCACGCGAACTTGTGACCTGTAATGTTTCCTCTACTAATAACTTTTATGAAATTACAAAGTCTAAGTGTATTCTCTTATTCTTGTACCATTACAGAAAACTTCTTGCGAGACACGTACAATAAAAATTCTGTGAACTTCAACTCGTAGCTGCGGAAACTATTATCAGACAAACTTTTAGCATGCGAATGATTTACTTAAATCTACGTAAGCTTAGATAAAAAGGTTGTGATTATATAACTTTCACTATTTTCTTCACGATTCCAATCACACCTTCAGCATCTCGCAAAGACTGTTCTCGAAAACGATTTTTCAAAAGGCGTTACTGTATTTTTATGACCGAATGTAAGGATTTGAAGAACTATGATACTGTAAAACTTACGGTACTATAACTATTATAATCGGTAATATTAACTGATCCAACAGAAACATGTAAAAACTCGTTAGACGAAAGAATAAATCGTGAGATAATAATGATAAGAAGTTCATCGGTTCGCTACAAATTTTTTTTTCTCGAGGCATTTCACTTATAAAACTTTATGAATTTTACGAATGCAAAATAGAACAAATGAAGGTAATATAATGAATTTGTTTACTTATGAAGCTCGACTGATATCAACATAAAGAGATACGAAGTTGGTATATGCATCGCCTCAAACTCCCCGAGTATGTGGACAGTCGAACTCCGGTGGGATTGCGTAATTAGACTGAAATATTGTTTATCCAATCGACCCGTTTATTATCTGGAGTCGTCACAATCAAAGTTACTGTCAACTCGTAAACGAGATGAAATCGAAGTGTTCAAATGGCAAATACAGAAATGTGTTTGAAAATATCAAAACCGAAGTGTCTTCACAAATATCAAAAAAAGAAGTGTGCGCCTCGAGGCCCTCCTGCATTTTACATATATTGAAGGAATATACATATACTCGAGGAACCGGCGGCGCGCCCTCCGCCGATCTTTGTTACGCCGCCATCCCTGTGCGGCCGAACCGCCGAACGCTACTATGCCGCCCTTCCTCTGCGGCCGAGCCGCCGCGCCGCTATGCCGCGTGCCGACACCGGCGGCTCGCCGGCCGCTTGTCGGTATCCGCTGTCAAACGGAGCGGTTCGCACTTTTGTCCGGGTTTCTGGGAAATGCCCGTCAGGAGACGTCGCCGAAGAATGTCTTTCTTATTCGCCAAAGTGCGCACCAGGTTTGTCGACATACAGCGGCCGCATCAAATACTTATTAATTTGCGCTTTACTTGGAATCTCAGAGCATGTGCCACGTGTCGCGTGCCACGTGCCCCGGGCACGTGTACACTTCTTAGAAAATTAATCGTTTGTTATCGTTTTCGGGTGCCAGCGATCCTGCAGACAGCCAACGGGTTCTTACCTCTCTCGAGCAGTGTGGCTCTCGGTGCTATGGTAAGCGTCACCCCTCCCGGGCGGTTTCTATACCCCCGGTGCTATGGTGATGTTTTTCATGCCGAAACACTCATGATGCTCGACGAATACGGCCACAGGTTTCCCTGTGCACGTAGAGCTTCGAGGTATAGCTCCCATGCCTGTTGCTTTTGATCAGCCGCCCCCGAAAACCCCTCTAATTACACTCGATCGTCTGTGTGTTTTTGGCTACTACTTCATGCTCTGATATTTCCTCGCAACGCCAAATTCTATCCGTAACAGTACATTTATGAATATTTATAATTATTAAGTATATTTATTTCACTATAATATACGTTAATTTTCTTTTACATAATTTATTACAATTTGCTACTAAAAGCTCAGATCATTAAAAATATGACGGATCGGTATATTTATGCAACGCGCTGTATACCTTAAAAAGAAAAAAGACAAAAATGGCGCAACTGTACTTCAAATAAGCCATCCTAAATTTCTAAGCAATAGCATAGAAAGAAGTGTACGTATAGTTTTGTAGACATCTATTGTAGAATAGTTTGCAAACTTCTACCTAAAGGTTTGCATAGAAACAATCGAAAAAACTTTAAAAGGATTTCCATTACCACCGATCGTCAATGTAGCTGTTCATTCGGCCGTTTCCTCGAGTAGATCAAAATTGTTAGGTTGAAATCGATGTCTGTCGTCGAAAGAATGATTTGAGGTGGGTAAAGGCTATTCTGTGTGTTTTTGGATACCACTTCATGCTCTGATATTTCCTCGTAAAGTCGATTCTATCCGTAACAATAAGTAACGACTAAGCAGCAGGGGAGGATGAACGACAGGAACGTAAATTAGGGTAACAGATACCTTACAGGGTAAATTTGTGCTTTGTTACTATGTCTTCAATTTAATTTAATATAATACTCAATCTTAAATATTGCAAGTAACTATCAAACATTGGAATCATCGGATATGTACCTATTGTATAACTTATTTCAACTGTGTTAACAGGTGTTATTTATTTATTTATTATCCCAGCGTATCTGATTGGAGCACTTTCTCTTCTCTTTTCTTTTTCTCGGCACATTAGGCGTACGAGCGGAAGCGATGAATATTTCTGGCGAGTGATTGGGGAGGAATTTTTCCTGAAATAAATAAGAAGCTAATGAAATGATAGTTATTATGAATATGGGTTAATAAATACTATATGAAATATTGAGTGAAGAAAAGACAGGAATATTGTGGAGAGCAGGGCGAGGGGGATAGAAATATAAATTATGATTTACCATTGAAAAGCATAAGATGTAACGCAAATGGTATTTAGATAAACAATGAAATGAGATGGACACCTCATGTTTTGTTACTGCGCTTGAAACTGCACTGAAAATACATTATAGTTCATTATATAGTGAAATTTATGTTACACTAAATGAAAGCTTAATACAAGATGGATTTAGTAAGGCAAGCATGGAAACGTAACAAGTTTTGTAACTTACCTTGTAACTTAGGGTGAAATCCATTTGGAAATCAAGGTAGCAGTTACCCATCTAATTTGCAAGGGAAATGCGACAATAGAGTTTGAAGAAGGGAACTTGCTTCCATTGGGACCTGCACTCTGAAATTTCTCTGGCCACTTATGATCGTATGCTGAAATCAAATCAATTAAATAGTAGTGACACCAGTCATTCGAGTATGAATGATTATTAAGAACGAATGTAAGGATGCCTACAAATCACACAGAATCTTCTAAAATATTATTATCGTTCGATTACTCTCTTCACGTTCACTACAAAGTCTCTAACAAAATGCATCGTTCTCAAGCTTTCCCGTAGGTTTTATGGGGAACGCATCCCCACTTTACATTTTGGGACAAACAAACTCTCTTACTGTTACTAGAGGCCTGGAAAATATCAACCGAGTCTTGTTTAAACCTGGTCCCTAAACGCTCTGAGGGACTCCTTAATTTATGGTACTCTAAACCTATTCTAACCATTGTCCGCTTGCTCTTACACGAATATGATAAAGGGTGTAAAATAGGATGGTGTGTATCTAAGTAGAACTAATAAGTAAATGGGAATAAATAATTAATATGGGCAGCGTGAATGATACATGAGTGTGTTAAGGGAATGAATATGAAAATGTAAGGGATAGACTCAGAGCTGTAATAACGAACTTAGGTAGACATATTCTAGGACAAGGAGAGTAAGAGAAAGCAGGCATGGGACTTATTTTATTAAAGGGAGACGTGGGATGATAGGTTGCAGTAGGAACAAAGTAAGACTTAAAACTTACGTGATAAATCGAGGAAATCTTCTTCACAGAAATGCATGACATTTCTATGCCAATATGCCTATTCCGGATGAACGTGCGTTTTTCCTCTTGAATCCCAAGTATCCCCTCGCTTCGTCCTGAAATGTAGTGGGGTCTGTTATAGCTGGTAGGACAGGAAATAACGAAAGGTTGCTAATCTTCTCATACAGGAGAACTGTACTATATGTTACAATTATCAAATTATTTAACAAATTATTTGATGAACACCTCTTAGCGCAGAAATAAGATTTATGAGATTGATGTATGATTTTCTTGTACTTACGAATTCCTAACCTAATCTTCGACGGACAAGTTCTCTATTTTCCCCATTGTTTTTAAACAGATGTGACAGGCTGCAGGCTGGAAGAAGGTGCAGATTACTTTATTTTCTATTTCATTTCATTATAGGAAGTAGAAGTGCATTACCATTTAGCTGTGGGACGGTGCGCTAATTAATATGGTGATAGGTATAAGGGAATACGATGTAAGACGCGAAATTCGATGCGAGGCTCGTAAAGTAGCCTGGGTAGCGCTGCGGAGCGGCAACAAATGTAATTGAGTGAAAGGTGAATATGTATGTTTGAAAATGGAAACAGGTCGTATCTAGCTTCATTAGGTATACAATATTATTTATGCTAATAAGTGCGAGTACTACATATTACTGCTAATTATAAGCTTAATTACGAACGTGATCTTGTGTTTGATTTGCATTACACTCTAATACTGACACGATAATGATTGCAATACGAGTCAAGGATTGAGTTAGGGATTGTTTCCTTCCTTTATCAAATTTCGGTAATTGCGATATCGAATTCGGACTCGAATTGATTACGATAATAATACTAAGTAAGTTCTCAGCTCGGCACAGCAGTAATCGTTCAAGTTTCACTGTAGTTAATGCAATTAATAATGGGTAATTATAGCCTACATGATATTAAGTAACTCAATGGTAATGACGGGTATTATCGCTATGCAGGCAGAGATCATTGCGCGATCGAGACTACGATCTGATTACGATAAGGGTTTTAGGGCCTTAGAATAGGATTCTTACATTACTTACTGATCAGGCGGTAGAATTAATGGTAGACTGGGCTGCAACTCCGAGTATGGATACTTTTCTGGATACTAAACTTTGATTTGAACGCGGCTGTGGGAACGAGGCACAACGTACGAAGTTTTGAGCGGGGTACGGGACGAAAGAATCAGAATAATGGGGAGCAGTATCGGGGATGAGATTACAACTGGGTATGATAGAGTAATCGAGATGGCATTTAAATAAATTTATTTATATAGTAGATTTTTTGCCCCCTATCTTTACTATAAAATTATAAAATTCTCTTCTTCCTTTCCTTTCTTTTCTCTCCTTCCCACTCTCTTCTTCGGGAGCGTTGGCCAGTGGCTAACGGCGGCTAAAAACAAGGAAAGTATCAATAATTAGCAGTATAATATAGGGATGTGAAGATGGCTAGGGTTAATGGTTAACTTACCGAGAGATGGCCAGCGCGCGCGCTTCCGCCTCTATGAGGGGAGCGAGTTGTGCTAGCTCGCTCCACTCGGGGAGGGTCAAGGAGACTCCTAAAATCGGTAAGCATAAATAAGTACAATTGACAAACGAGGCATATAATGCAAATGAATATCGAAACATGAGAAGAGCAAGAGTGATAGTAGAAATTTGTATGGGGTTGAATTACCTCTCCGGGTGGGGCCAAGCTCTCCATTCCCGGGGCGATAAAAAGTGCGGATGTCCACCCGCACTTCGCCCCGGTACATGGAGACGGTCACGCGTCGGCTTCGGCCAAATGCACGCATCCAGGACGAGGTGTTTGGGGTGGACGGAGGCGAAATGCTCCGTGCCTGGGGGGCAGCCTCTGGGGGTGGGGTGGGCGAGCGGGGGCGGCGCTGGCCGCGTCGCCCGCTAGTCGTTTCTCTTTCGTCGCTCGAGGAGTCGGACTAGAAGAAATAGACGAATAAAGGGTTTAAATAGGTGAATAAAGGGTTTAATTAATGAAGTGCAAGAAGGCTTTAATTAATTAATTATCAGTAGATAGCGGTATGCCAGCCTGAATGTAGGGGATAAATTGGCAAATAGCAACTAAGTAGTAAATTAGATAAGTAAGTAATTAATCAGACAACTGACTTTTAATAACTCAGATATTAATTAGATAGGCAAGTAAGCAAGCAGGCAGGGAGCTACGAATATTACTGATCTAACCTAAACTAAAGGATGGTAAATGAAACACAGGGCAACTAACTGCAATAGTGGCTTCTTCACGCTGCATGGTGGTAATCTGGAATGCGTAGGCTACGGTATTTCTGAAACACAACACCAATCAATTACATTACAGCTCTAACTTCATTAACAATAGCATAGAGTTAAAGCGCGGGTTCGCATCGTAGGATTAGATTTGTACCCGCAAATCACGCGCAAACGCAAGGCACACGGTTGTACTACAAACGAAGTAGTACATGAAGGAGGATAATAGAGAAAAGAAAGAAAGAGTCTGTAGGGCAACGGACAAAGGTATGATAGAATAGCAGAATTAATGCAAGGAGCGAAGGAGAGAAAGAATTGAGAAGTGAATGATGGGGTATAATCAGTAATTAAATTCGATAACTTTAATTAAATTAACTAATTAAACTTATTAAATTAATTAACTAAGTGGTAATTAATAAATTATTAATGATTTAAACAACACTTAATTGAATTAAATATAAACAACGGGCAAATACGATAATGATAAGGTAAATAGCACAGCACAACACAAATCACAATTCACGAATATATTGGAATCGGCAGTAAAGACAACAGTGGCAACCGTAACTACAACAACAGCAATCTAGGCACAAGGAAGGTTGGAAGAGTAGAATCTGAAGAGTTAAGAAGAAGCAGTGGTGCGTACCTCTCTCTGCGAAGAACTGAGGACAAATGATGCAAGTAACAACGAAGCACGTGTGCGGTGACGCGTAGAGAGAAACAAAAGACGAACGAGCATCGGACGATGGTACGAAAAGGCGGCAAATCGCGGTCAAAGGGAAGGCAAACGGAATGCGGGCATAGAGAACTGCGTATTTGCTGCCTACTGTGTACTTGCCGCCACAGTCCATACATTCTATTGGGTGTTAATACGCTTTTTCCCTGACTTTCGCAAGAGCTCTCTTTATCCTTTCTCTCTGTCTCTCTTTTTGGCTTTATTCTGACAGATATCTGTTTATATTTAGCGCTCTCTTTATCTATTTATTATTATCACTCTTCACACTATTGCTCCTACTAATTTGAATTTAAATTTAAATTAATTTATTAAATTTAATTTAAATTAATTTATTGTTGACAAAGATAGGTGATGATAGGAATAATTGGATGAATTAAGAGGTAATCTTAAAGCCTCGAGTATAGTGTGGGGTGAAGAAATCAGGATAATAGGAATAGTGTGAGGGTGGGGGCGCAATATAGGTATTATAAAATAAATCAGGACAACAACTGGAGTAGATCAATTAATTAAAATTTTATTCAACTCTTCATACTATTGTATATCCTTCCCTTTTTTCCTTCTCTTCTTTTTTACCTCCGCGTGTGTGGGGGTCGGGACTAGCGAAGGCTGAAATAAAGGAAGTAGCAGCAACATCAATAATTAACAAATAATATAGAAACGCGAAGACGCGAAAGCAGTTAGGGTCATTGGATAACTCACCGAGAGGCGGCTAGCTCGCGCGCCTCTGATTCCACGAGGGGAGCGAGCCGTGCCAACTCGCCCCACTCGGAGAGGGTCAAGAAGATTCCTAAAACCAACAGGCACAAATTAGCAAACTAGCAAACAAGGCTTATCATATAAGTGAACATGTTGATGAGCAAGAATTATACTAGAAGAAACATATGGGATTGATTTACCTCTCCGAGTGGGGCGAAGCTCTCCACCCCCGGGGCGATAATATGTGCGGACGTTAATCCGCACTTCGCCCCGGTAGACCGAAACTGTTACACGCCGGTTTCGCCCAAAATCGCGCGCCCAGGTCGCGGTGTCGACGGCAGGCGGTGGACATTTTTTTTTTAATTAATAATAAAATAAAAAGACGCAAATATTTTTAAATTTATTTTATTCTAATAAAAATGTTGATTAATATTGTAGTATTTTTGGCCACCTTGGCCGCCGCGTCCGCTGCGGCTTCCCTGGCCTCCTCGGACGCCCCGGCCGCCCCCGTCTCCTCGGCCACCACGGCCTCCACGACCATATAAAATGCGCTTTAGCAATTTTTTCATCTGAAACAGAAAAATAAAAATGTGAAATATTTATATATATTTATAATATGAAATATTATAAAATATTTATGTATATTTACTACTTTTGAAGTGGACGGCGCATTTTCAGTTTTCTTATCTTCTTTTGTGTTTTCCACCTCTTTTTCTGTTTTATTTATTTCTTGTACCGTATTATCTTGGTGTTGTTTTTCGGCTTCAACTTCCACCTGTAATTAAAATGATTTATTTATTATTTTATTAATAAATTATTACAATAATTTATTACTTTATTCTATTTATTGTTCATTATGTTATACGTACTTTCTGCTCGTCGTTCTCTATCATGGTTGTTTGTAAAATGACAGACGATCGACGATAGCGACCGATGGAAAGTCCAGAACTTCACTACACATATGCAAATATCGATAGATATCGAAAGAAATGCCTTCTCACCAACCGTGCCCCGATGCTAAAACGATTATATCGCAGTAGAGTATGCAACATCAGATTACACAGTCGTATAAAGTATCGTGTAAGAAATTGTTGCAATCTAAATTTTTTTTATTTTTTGTTTAATTTTTTTTGTTAAATTCAGTTTTTCACAATTTTGACTTGTGTGCACAAGTGTATATTGTGTTTGTTGTTCACAAGTGTTTTGTGAAATAAGTTAAAATGAGTGGTACAGAAAATGTGGAAGATTTGTGCGAAGGTAAGTGCAATATAAAAAAAAGGCGTGGATTGAAATTGACCCTTTCAACGAGAAGATGTTCTAAAAAAAGATCGTGGCGGAAAAGAAGATTACTAGCCTCTTAGATTAAAAAAATGGACACTGCTGACGCAGATCGGCCGTCAACATCCGATGGACAAGTATATAATGAATATGAAAAAATTTGTAACCATCGGAAGAAATTGCCGAAAGAGCCATATCCGCGGGCAATTCCGACGCAGAAAACAGCATACCTGCGGATAATTTGTACTTACAAGAAGAAAATTTAACAATTGAAAAAATGAGAATGACCGAGCCCGAAGAAACGTCATTTACAAATAATGGCTTGAGCATCGTAAATATGCAGCATATATTTCAAGAATTTAAAAAAATAAACAATCATGCTGAAAACAGGGAAGACTGTGGTATAAAATACCTTGAAATAACCGGCATGAAACGGTCGGGCCTGAGGACAACGGTCAGCGTAGTATGCACTATGTGCCACTATGAAGGTAAAATTCACAGTCAACCTGATGAAGTTGAGGAAATGAATATCAATGAAAGTGCCGTGGCTGGTACTATGTTCACTGGCGGCAGCTACGCCCAAATGGAAGAATTTCTTGCTGCGATGAATGTAAAATGTATGTCGAAGAGGCAATATATAAAGCATCACGATGAAATCGTAAATTCGTTGATTGCCGCTGCTGAAAAAGAAATGATAGCAGCGGCTGAAGAAGAAAAACAACTGGCTATCAGAAGAGGATATATTTTTGCAGGTTCCGGAATTCTGCACATTCCCGTCGTTGCCGACGGGAGCTGGATAAAAAGATCGTACCGCACCGGTACATATAACTCTACGTCGGGAATTGGTGTGCTAATTGGATATCACACTAAAAAAGTTTTATTCATCGGAGTGCGGAACAAAAGATGTAAAATCTGCGACTTTGCCGAAAGAAACAAGAAACAGCCACGAAAACATATGTGTTTTAAGAACTGGACAAGGAGTCAAGTATTCACCGCTATGGAAAGCGATGCAATAATGGAAGGCTTTAAAACCAGCGTGGAAAAGCGTGGATTGATTTATTCTACGCTAATTGCTGTTGGAGACAGCAGCGTATTATACAAAAATTATCGATGCAGATCCGTACAAAACAGAAATTCGTGTGGATGCACGAACCATTTATTACGAAATTTCTGCAGAAAAATGAGAGAAATTGCAAGAAAAACAACAGCAGGAACTATGAGGAAAGCCGTTGAAAGTAGCATTCAGCGGATACGAACAGCGATTGTAAAAGCCGCGCAGTATAGAAACAAAGAAAATGTATCGACCGCTGAAAAGATTAAAAATTTATACGGCGATATACATATATAATGCACCAAGCCACGTATTTGGCGAACACGTGGAGTGTAGAAAATTAAAGTACTTCTGCGACGGGAAAAACAAAGAGAACGAAAGAAATATCGTCCCACAGTTAAAGAACATGGGAATATATCAGCAAATCAACGATATAATACGACCATTAGTAGCTCATGCAGAGAGCTTATTATACAGCTGCAACAATAATAGCGCAGAAAGCTTCAACGGGATCGTCGCCAAATACATTGGTGAAAAAAGACTGAATCTCGGGGAAAGAGGTTCGTACACGACAAGATGTGCTGTTGCCGTGTTACAATATAACACCAAGGAAGCACTATCCCGGTTGAATAGGGCGATGAACAAGAAGCCGCCCGCAGTTGTATGCAGTATGGAAAAAAAAAAGAAAACGTGCAAATAAAATAGTCAACGAAAAACGTGAAAAGAATATTGCAGCGCGAGTGCAGAAAAAATTGCGCTCTGAAAAAGATAATGATTATGGAGCAAACGCTGCACAACCAGACATGGATCCAAATATTTATAAGTTGGAAGAACAAAAACATTTAGAAATGCTCGGAAAGTGGCAAGAAAGAAAAGATACTGTTGAAAAGGAAACAGTTGGACAAAGAAAAAATCAACGCTGGCGTCCAATTTTGGAAGCGTGTGCCGTCGCAGAAGTACCACATTATGTGGCAATTGAGTGAAAGATATCATATATCCAAATATTATTACTGTACCTGCAATTAAATACGGGCAAGAATGTGAAGAAATTGCCCGTGAAGAACTGCAAAAATGTACAGGCATAGAAGTCAAAGAATGTGGAGTTTTTATCGATAGCTCCCATCCATTCTTGGGAGCATCACCGGATGGTGTTATCGATGAAGAGGACATTGTTGAAATCAAATGCCCCAAAACTGCTGAGAACTTGTTGCCGGAAGAGGCAATTAAGTCGATTCCGTCTGTCCGACGGATATTTGCCGATGAATTAGGAACACAGTTAAACAGAACACATGCATACTTCTACCAAGTGCAAGGACAATTGCACATAACAGGTAGAAGATATTGCATATTTTGCATGTGGACCCCGAAAGGGATAAAATGTACTACCGTCCAAAGAGACGACGTATTTTGGCAAAACGAAATGGAGCCAAAATTGATAAAATTTTATATGGAATGCATGTTACCGGAGTACATTGATAGCCGGTACAATAGGGGTATGCCCATAAGAGAGCCCTCATTCATAATGAAGGAAAGAGAGCGCTTGAAAAAGCGAAAGAGAACTCTTTCCGAATCTAATAGAGAGGTTACAACGATCCAGTGTCCCACTGTACTGTAAAGTGCAGTTCCATCGACTTTTATCGGTTGTTGACAATTGCAGAACGCGATTGTACTCGTGGATCATGCGATCGCACGAGTTGCTGGACACTGGAGTGACGACGGACGACCTCCGTTTGATCTAGTTGCTAAGTTAGGGTTAAGACATACTAATACTTTGTTACAGATTTTACAATAGAAGATTTGCGAGGAAAAATTTTCATAAGTATGGCAGCGCGTGTAGTTCTTCGTTACGAAAGAGAAGGAAAAGAACACTTCGCGTATGAAGAATGTCAGGTAATGTTATACAACATTCAAATATAATATTGGAATTTTTTTTTTCTTATAGCTATTAATTTTCTTTTTTAATTTTTTTTTTCTATTTTTATTTTTTTAGGTGACAGCATCTAATGTTATTATCGCAGTATCGACATTAGATCTTTACAAACAATAACAGCATTTTTAACAAATTCATCCGAAAATAGTATCTGACTTCTGGAAAAATATTATTGGATTGGCGTACGACAATGCATCCTTTATGATCGGTTGTAATAATTCATTTATGTCCCATTTAGTAGGGTTACCGGTTACACTAAATTGCCTTTGCCATTCTTCCACTCTTATAGCTACTCACTCTTGTGATCAATTGCCTTCTGCTTGTAATATTTCTTAATATTTCTTATATATTTTAAAAATGTGGGATTTAGAAAATTGAGTTAGTTGCAAATAATACAAAGGCTTATATTTGTCGGAAAACGTTACAGAAATTATTATAACACGTCTTCTCTGTCGTATTCTTTATAAAACAAAAGCTCTCTCCTGTCTTGCTCCGTTCTATCTATAACATATCAGATGTTACGCAGACATTCATTCATGAACATAATCTATCGCACTCATTTCCTAGTACTCTCTTTCTCTCACTCATATCGTTTGTTTCTTGTTTTTGCACACGACACACGAAAAGTACATTCATTCGCGCATATAATCTGTCGCACTTACATCCCTAGCATTCTCTCTCTCACTCAGGTCATTCGTAGTTTTTTTGCGCATGATACAAGTCAATTTCATTGAAAAAACGAAAACGCACGAAAAGAAACAGCTGTCAGCTGTCAGCTGATTTCACCATCGCGATGTAATGACCGTGATAATTTAAAAATTATTCTACTCCTACATATTTTAAAAATAGTTCTAAAAACATTATATTATAAATATTTTTTTCTTTATCACACTCAAACCGAACGTATATTTTCAATTCTGGCGGATGTTAAAAATAAAAGAACAAACGAATTATCTGACGATACGGTTTCTTCAAGTTGTATACTTAGGTCTAGTTTTCAAGCTAAAAATATTCATTGCACTAATTTCGAAGCAGATTCACATCTTGAACTGCATAATGCACAAACTTGTATGAAGGCAAATGCACATATTGTATTTTTAATTATGTTTACTTTTAGCTTCTATTTATTTTATTTCTCTGTCACGGTTTCAGAGTAAATTTGTGGAAGGTACTAAAAAAGTAAATTCGGGCCTGGAGTTTGGGGAAGTTCTTGTGTGGGCGCTGTGGGGGGGCTCAGTTGTGTTTTCTGAGAGTTCTTGGGGCTCCCCAGCAAGCCAAGGAGGACCACCGTGGGGGTTTTAGTGGGTAAAAATCACACATAACCCTACGCCCTCCCCCAGGGGCGTGGGTATCTTTGAAAGATTTCCCCCACGTAAAAAAAAAAAAAAGATAAAATAATAGACACAATCATTGAATTTTAGCATCCTTTTCTACGGCTATTTATCGACACTTGTCTGCAAAGTATAAAAGGTTAGTGAACGCATGTTTTTATTTACACACATTATTTTAAAAATTCGATAAAGTACTTTATTTGTATTAAATTGATTCGCATTTTTTAGGCGAAGAAAACGGGAAGCATGGTGCAACAAGGCAGGATACATGTTATCGTATTACTATTTTAGAGCAACCCGTTTTTTAATAAATGATAAGTATTTTATGTGGAAGAAGTAGATTATGTTGAAAAACTTTGCAGTCAAAAAAATGTAAAAATTAAATAATTATATTGCTATATTAGGAACTGCAGATCTGTCAGTCCGCATCAATGGAACTACGGTGAATTTCGTGTTACACTTGAACTGGCTCGAGCGAGGTAACATAGGCGCAGGAAGAGACGTTTTGCACTGTTGAAGAAATTACTATAACAGCTGATCTGTCAAACACGGAACGAGATCAGTGACACGGCAAGAGAGAGTTCCCCCACTCCTATTTAAACACGCGATATCAGATGACGAGTGGCGGCTGACGCACCGACACCGGTAATCAACAAAAGGAATCCACAAAGACGGTAGAAAGAAGATAGTATTGTAAAAAATGTCACTGTACCCTACATATGTTTCGATGGACGATAAATAAATATAATTTTGAACAGATATTATTGTATCGTATCAGTTCATAATGAAATATTATAACTTTTTTAATTTTATTTTTTTTTTTAATTTTGACAGTGGTTAATTTTTTAAATACTATATTTATTGTGCGAAGTGCTTCCGTGTTCACAGTCAGAACGCGGATCTGAACATTCATTCATTTTTAGATTGATTAATGTTTCGCCGAACATAGAAAAGGACAGCCAGCGGAGACCGAACGTAAACAAAACAGTATCAATCGGTGAGAATAAAATTTTTTTATTTTAGATTTCTTTCAAATGAAACTTTTAATAACATGTTTGTGAGATTTTCCTGATTAAAATGAGACCAAACAAGACACAATTCGAGACATATTTACTTGTAATTCCAAGCGTTCCCCGTCAAGCGTTCCGCTTGTAGTGATGTCAATTTTCGAGACTTCCATTTTAAAAAGGGCAAATTTTAAAAAGGGAAGCTTCAAAGAAAATGACCATATTATTTTTAATTTTAATCATTACGCCCCTCATTGAAAAAAACGCAAAAGAATAATTTGTTTAAATTTTTCAACAATTTACAAGAAATTGATAGAATTAAAAAAAATATTTTAAAGATGTAATAAAGACGTGTCCGCTACACCACGCTCCGTCGGCAGACCAGCCACTTATACCGATATAGGTCCGGATGGCGAAGTTCTACCTTACACTGGATGGTGGTGTTTCGCAGTGATTGCGACAAACTGAAGAGGTCCCACAAGGCAGACGTACGTCCGCAGGTATCGACGAACGCCAGCGTCAATTGCAACGCGAGAAAAAATATCGCTTGAAGGAGCACCAAAAAGTCGCCCGTCGTACCGGAGAAGCTACGGCCACGAGACTCTCCACTGAGACATGCTATTACAGCATTGAGCCGATGAATGCCATTTGTCCACACTGCATGACCAAACACTTCGAGTTAGACCGCACCGAGGCCGGACACTTTGCTTCTTGCTGCTCTAACGAGAAGGTCGCGTGTATCCTTCGGCCGATCCACCCATACCTCCGTGAGATCTACACTAACCCAGACCACTGCGATTTCAAATACTATCACGACAATAACCGCTACATCAACTCTGCCTTTAGCTTCTGCTCACTCGGTGTCAAAATTGATCATCCTCCACATGGCGCTTACTATCTGATTAGTAGAGGAGAAATATATCATCGCATTGGCTCGTTACATCAGGAAGATAGTTCAAGTACAAATGCAAACATGCCGTATGGCTCGGTCTACTTTTGTAATATAGAAACGGCCACAAGACTGCGCTACGAGGCCACGAAATTAAGTCCTCGGATATTAAATAATATTACTCTGATCATGCAACAGAACTCGGCCCTTGCTCAGCAATTTCTGCACGCATACGAGAAGGAGCAAGAACTCATTCGACAAAATCAACCACTGCCTACAGTCCACATACAATTGCTGCCTGGCCCTGCTGGCGCCGGTATTCACGTCGGGCGTACTAACCTGCCGACTACACGCGACGATGTAGCGGTATTATACGGTGACCATGATGGTCTTTCTCGCCAACACCACCAGCTGATTATCCAAAATCGTGCCATGCCGAACACTGAACCTCTACAGATCGTCAAGATTACTAACGCCCTTCTTGATGCCATGTTATATCCTTTGCTGAGTCCGTACTCGGTAATCGGATGGCACACCGGTATCCATCATGCTATAGGAACTGATAACCGGAAATACGTCACTATTCGCGAGCATGCCGCTTATCAGATGGCCATTCGCGATGATCAAGTGTATTTGCAGGACTGTGGCAAATTATTTCAACAATGCTTGGTCGACAAAGCTCTACGAGTTGAAGAAGACAAGCTTCAATGGTTGCAACAGAATCAGAGTGTCGTACGTCGTGATTCATTACAGAATATCGGCGATTTCAATAATCATGATCAAAGGAATATTATGACGAGAACAATACTGAGACCAGTGTTCCAATGTTGCTGTCATCCGCCTTCATCGACGGTCCACGACATGCAATGAACACCATGCATGACATGCTGGCCATGTCCATTCAACTTGGTGCTGCCACATTTTTCGTCACATTCACAGCAAATCCTGCTTGGCCCGAGATCGAAAGTAGTATTAATCCTGGAAACCGACTTATGGCCAGATATCGGGAATCGCGTGTTCCATTCGAAACAAAAGCGCTTCAAAGAGTTAGTTACCAAAGAGGCATTCTTCGGTCAATGCCGGTACTACGGGTATTCTGTGGAAATGCAGAGAAGCGACAGATCCCCCACTCGTCGCGGTGGTCTGAGCACCGCCGTGCAGATTAGTTTGGTTTTATGGGGGAGGTCTCTCCGACCTCCCCCGGGATGATACTAATGGCGCGGGGACCCCAGTCGTGTTCTTAGAGAGTTCCTGGTAAAAAAAAAAGACCTGACACTCGGGTGGCCCTTAGCTATAGAGCTCGATTTTTTTATGGTCTCACCCCCTAGAATTTTGACACTTTGTGAAAAAATGATAATGTCAAAGTTTCAGCATGATTGAATGACAGGAATCCGTGCCGCAATCGAGTTGAATTTTTCAAAGGGCCTAGCCGAATAAGGTGGTCAAATGTGCCCTTGAGTGAAATGAAAAACCCAATACGTCAGTCGATAGCATATCTAAAAAAACATCCCACACCAAGTTTCAACCCCCTATCTCATCCGTGGGGATAGTAAAAGGGAAAAAACGAAATTCCGGTTTTTGACCTATTTTGCCTATTTAATTTCGTACAAAAATTCTGAAACATTGGGGTCCACATAGCGCACATTATAGAATTTTTTGATATTTGTTGATCACAAATTGTAGTTGTCAAAAATCAAAAACCGAAAAAAAATTGAAAAAAATGCGCCGTAGTTAAAAAAATCAAAAACCGATATATTCCTTTAAAAAAGTACTTTCCGCTTCGAATTTGCACGCCTTTTTCCGCTTCAAATGTACTGCACGTTTCGATGGCAGCTATGACTACGGAAAGGTCAACGCGTTTACATCGACAATCTGTTTTTTCAAAGAAATTGAAAATATTAGTGATAACAATGTGTTAAAAGGTCTACCCCTTCTCCTGGAAGAAAATGCATCCGTCTGGTGGAAAGGTGCCTAAAATTCCGTTGTATCGTGCCAAAAGGCGATAGAATTATTAAGATCTACGTTTGCCCCAGGACGACCAGCGTACCAAGTGTACTGTTAAGCAGCCTACATTAACTCGCCAAGTCAGCAGCCCATTTCATACAACTCGGCAATGGAATACTTACTTCATAATTACAAAACCCAAAAACACTCAATCAGCGTTCCAAATACCAAATTGTATGTCACCAGTTAATGTATATAAACGAAGTCCACTGATTTAAGGGGGCACTTAGTTTTCTGATCAAGACGCTTGTCACGCGATCTTCGAACCTTTACGCGTATATCAGTGGACCTCTGCGCTGTTCCGAACCTCATAAATAAAAGCTAGTTCAGTGTAAAAGTGTAGTTCTTCTCTAAAAGAACCTCCTCCTGTGTGTTGCGGCATAACAGTACACAGAACTGTTCCGGACGATTCAAAAAGACGACACCCCCACGGACGAATTCGTCAACAGGAAACGCGTTTTGCTTTCGGAACTGACGGAACCACACAGCGAAAAGGTCCAATTAAATATGATCTATGGGCCGCTACGCCTATCGCTGCGTAACAAAATACCGCGAGAGTCAGTTTCAAATTTCCATGACCTAATCAAGCGGGCTCGTGAGATCGAAGGCTGGGAAAAGGAAACGAGGAGTCGCCATGCAGCGGAGCACAAGTTCGTGGCTCCATACCCAAAGGACCGTCGCCGCTGCAACACCTGTAGATGTTTCGGTCACACGAGCATCCAGTGCGGCCAGCGCCGATACAAGGCCTCTCCGACGCCAAGAGGAAGTAACCTGCAACCTCCACCAGAAGCAGAAGAAAGCCAGCCACAACACGTACAAACAGCGATACGCTGTTACGGATGCAGAAAAGCTGATTTCGTACGGAGCAAATGCCCGGACTGCTTCAAAAATACTAGCAAAAATCCAATTCAGGCCGCTTTCTGCTCCGTTAACACGACGACAACGATGACCCCTCGTCCCACGGTCCAACTATCCATTGCTGGCGAGCAAGGTCACGCATTTTTGGACACTGGTGCGAAATGCTCAATAGCAAACCAAAATCTCTACGGCTTACTTAAAAAGAAAGGCGTGCAATTCGAGAACAAGAAGATGCAGATCGTACTAGCTGACGGTCACCCACGCATACGGAATGTCCTGAATACGGAACTAGATATTCGTTTGCAAGATCGTACGATGAAATCTACCTTCATCATGCGGTCAGAAAACAGAGATAACCGGACCTTGTTGGGGGTGGATTTCATCGACAATGTCGGAATCGTTTTGAACATCCCTCAGCGAAGCTGGAACTTCGTCGACACCCCGGAAATCCACTTCGAATTCACAGAAAAGCCAAAAATTGGGGAAGCAACGTCTGACAAGGGGGAGAAGAAGAAGTAAGAAGAGGTCAACGCAATGGATTGGTGCAACTAGAAGAATTAGCGAAACTACCACCAAAATTGCTAAGCCCAATACGGGATGATCCCACCACTTTGGAAACGTACCTGAAGAGTACCTCAGAGGAGCCGGTGCAGATTTCGAACGAAAAGCAACTATGCTATAGGGGCATTGTTGCTGCAAGGAGAAAAGGAAACGGAACACCCAATCGAGTATGTCAGCAGATTATTGACACCTGCAGAAAGAAATTATTCCACCACAGAACGAGAAGGACTGGCAGTTGTGTGGGCTGTAGACAAGTTCCGAGGATACACCGAAGGAGTATCCGATGTAACGATTGCTACAGACCACCAACCGTTGAAATGGCGCATGACTCTGAAGTTTCCAAGCGGACGATTGGCTCGATGGGCTCTTCTACTGCAGCCTGTAACGAGGCACTTTTTGCCTCGTTACGAGTGGCCACCAGGTTCGCCGTCCTCACTCCCCCGCCTAGGCGACACTCACGCCGCCGAGGCGCCGGAATGGAGGGATGAGTGGTTTTTTTTTTTGTTTAGAATGCGTGTGTTTTTTTTTACGCGTCTTATTTCTCTCCACTCTCCCGAAGGGCACGAAGAGTGAAGAGCCCGCGTTACCAGTCGCGAGGAGCCTCCACCCGAGTGACGGAAGCGCGGGATGGGCACCCAAGAAGATCACAACCGACTGCTGACCGGTCGCCGAGCGGCCCGTCATCCTCCACAGGGGTGACCGGCAGCTAACCCAGGGAAACACCGGGCCTGAGGACCAGCCACCCCCAACTGCCATCCGAAGGGGGCCCAAGACCCGGCTAAGGTGCCAAAAGCGGTGGCCCATTTTCGATGCTGAAATCCTCGTGGAGGGGGAACACCGCGTACCGGGAGATGAGCGGGCGACACAAAGGGAGAAGCAAGCGAGCTATCGCTGCGAAAAGACGCAGGCAAACAGCGATCGCGATAAGTAAATATTTTTTTTCGAGAAGCTCAGTCCTTTAACGGTCTCGTCGGATCCTCTCTTTTACTTTCTATTTTCCTTTTTCCCGTTTTGTTGAAAATCGCCACGCCGAGAGACCGCCCCTTTATAAAGGTAGGACTTTGTCTCCTGGCGCGTTCTCTTTTTGTGTGTGAGCGTGTATGTGCGGGTAGTACCCCACGACAGGACCACCAGCCCCGGCGACAAGGACCCTCGAGACCGCGTTCCGTTCGATTTCCGATTTTCTCGGTTTCGAACCTCGTTTTCGCCGTGAGTTTCCGGTATCGGCACTTAACGCTTCTTTCTTTTTCTATATATTTTGTATTTAGGACCAGCGTCACCTTTCTGTCGACACTCCAGAGAAGGTGTGCTCTGAGAAGTTGCCGACTCCTTGCGATCCTGCGTCGAGTGTCAAAGATACAAGGTCAGTAATCTCAAACCAACTGGCTTGGCACAGACACCGGTTATGCAGCAGAGATTCGAAGTACTGTCAATAGATCTTTTCGGACCATTGCCAACCACTAAGAGAGAAAATCGCTGGATACTCATCGTTGAAGACGTAGCTTTCCGTTGGGTAGAGCTGTTCCCGCTGCAGCAAGCCACCGCCGAAGAAGCATGTGCCCAGGTGTTAATTAACGAGATTATACTGCGTTATGGGATGCCCCGAACATTTGTGAGCGATAATGGGACACAATTTATCAGCGGCGTCATGCAGCAGGTCACACACTGTTTCGACATCCAACAGAGCTTCATCCCAGTATACCACCCTGAGACCAATCCTGTGAAACGCAAAAATCGTGACTTGAAGGCACAACTGGGTATCTACGTGGGAACAGATCATACAACCTGGAACGAGAAGCTACCCTCGATCAGGTTCGCTATGAACACCGCCAGATGTGGGACCACTGGCTACACGGCGGCGTAGCTCACCTTCGGGAGGGAATTGAGAACTCCAGACGATGCCAACCGAGACCTGAGAGCAGTAATACAATCAGAAAATTTCCTGCCGGCAATTACACCGAAGCTCCTAGCACTCGCTAATACGATGAAGATAGCAAAAGAAAATCAAGAGCAACAACAGGACGAGAGGAAGGCGTACGCAGACCGACACTGACGAAAGGAGTCATCAAACTTTAATAGAGTATTTAAAACATTTTATATCTGAAGAAAAACAATGGGATGAATGGTTACCACAAGCGATGTTTTCCTATAACACCAGTATTCACGAAGGAACAAAATTTACACCCCATGAACTAATATTTGGCAAAAAGGCACGACAGCCCTCAAACTTCCTTACAGAAGAATATACACATTAGCACATACCCGGATTATGTCGACAAACTAATTTCCACACTACACAATCTTCGAAAAACCGCGAGAAATAATTTACAACAAGCAAAACATCGACAAAAATATTATTACGATAAAAAAATTCGACCGGATTATTTGGACTATAAACCAGGCGAAGACGTATTTTTATTGAACCTACCACGGAAGAATAAATTACAGAAGGAGTACCCAGGGCCCTATAAGATTATTAGAAACATTAAACAAAACAACGTAGAATTGGATGTTGGTGGGAAAAATAAAAAGAGGATCGTACATAAGGACCGTATAAGGGCTTTTGTACCAATAAAAGATCGAGAATCAATAAGGTGAAGATAGCTTTTTATAGGGGTGGAGAAACGTCGAATTAACGCATGCGCATAACAATAAAATTATAATAACGGAAAGGCAACAAGTGTCGAACGCGTGCAGAAGCTGCTAAAGAACGCAAAGTGGACTTTTGAAAAAGAAGAAGGAGGAAGGAAGAAAAAAAGAAGAAAAGAATAAATGGCACAAGACCAATCAGCATTGAATATCTTGGCAGGGATGTGCATGAGGGATAAAGAAATAACGTTTTCGTATAAATATAATCCCAATATGCGGAGACTGTGGACAGACTGCGGCACGCAAATGACACCCGAAGCGAAGGAATAGTGGTGGCATATAGGTAAGGAATCAGACATCCTTATTAAAAATTATTTTACATAATAATAATAATAATAATAAACCTGTAAATAGGAACCCATCACCATGTCCACCAGAATCACGCGCAAGACAAAATACGATGCGTGGGATGCGGACGAAGGACTAGTGATATACGTCCGGCGGTTTTCTGTACCGAGTGTCGAAACAAAATCCACGGCTACGACGATCGAGGCCTATGAGGCGGGAGTGTTCATCGCTACGACCGGATCATTCACCATAATGCATTTTGAGAGAATACAGCGCATAAACGGCAGGCTGTATCTCCCTATCGACTAGAATACGTATTTTCTTTATATATAAAAAAAAAATATCTCTAATATACATATAAATATATATTTTATAACATACTTTTTTATTATCTCTTAATAAACTTAATTTAACCTAAATAAATTAGTACATATATATATATACATACATATTCCCATTACGCCATATTGCCAAAACCGCCATATTAGGAAAATAAAAATGGCTAGACGAAGAGCGGGAAGGTGAGTCACTCTGCGAAAATTTAAGCGGCAATTGGAAAAACATCAACCCGAGGTAAAAATATAAACGCATATATATACATAAGAAGATAGAGATAGGAAATTATATAAAAATTTTGTAATAGAAGAAACCTCACAATAATAAGCTTAGCAACATTCCTCACCGCGAGGAATGTTCGCGAAACCAAAGGAGGCTTAGGAAAATAGACATACCAAACTCCTCCTGGGAATTATATCGGGAAATCAAAAACCCCAATGACCCAAGACGAAAGCACTGGAGGATGCTGTGGTTATTTGGAGAAGGTGCAGCGTCTCCAAAGAACGACGATAAAATCTGCCGTTGATGTAAATGTACCAACCAGCGATTTCCAAAATCTGAAAATGTATCTCTTGAGGACAAGAGACTCCATAAGGAGGAAGGTGTAACATCCCAAGCGATT
>CM072795.1:17415150-17440150 GCA_036983795.1 Megachile lagopoda | reverse complement strand
CAGGGTTTTGATCTTTGCCAATTGCCACAATTGCAGCGTTTCTTTCTTTTTGACCCGGTCTTTCTGTGCGTTCAAAACTTATTATTGTCAATTAAACCAGTTAATATAGTCCAAATTATATCGTGTTTGGTCTCATTTTAATTGGAAAAATATAAAAAGTCTATTGGTAAAAGTTTCATAACAAAGAAATGGAAAATAAAAGTTTTATTCTTGTGTTGGTATTGTCTCACGGATTTACTTCAGCTCGGCTTATGTTACATTTTTCGGCGAACGAAGTTTATAGCGTTTCAAGCGACTCCCCCCTCCCCCAGTGATGGTGATTTTCTTTTGTTTACGACTGTGGCACGCGTAGCCGATATAATGTTTTATGCCCCGCCATGTTCCTGAAACCGTTGACGATTTTTCGGTTTCACCAACGGTCACCGTAACCATTAGCAATGAAGTATCGACGGTGGCGCATTGGTGTGACAAATAAAAGAAGCGGTCGCGCTCGGCAACGGCAGTCTACTGCCAATAGTATAAGTGGGTGGTTGTTTGACTTCTTTATTAATTTATTTTTCAAAATGAGGTGGCTCTTCAAATGTATTAGCATCTTATGTAAGTTAATGTATTTAATTATTTTATTTTATTGATTTAATTTCGATCAAGTGTATGTACATGTGTATACAGTACGTTCCAAAAATGTCGGTAATCACGGGAATTTCTGAGGAGTTTGAAGATTGAAATGTTAATAGTTTTCATATATATTGTTTCATATTACTACTTGTAATGGTTAAAAAAAAATGACTCGTAATATTTTGCTACATAAAATTGCAATAATTTGTATGCCATAAAAGTTAATAATTTCATGGCAAATATCACTAATTACCATTTTATGGGGCATCTCTCTTTTGTTTTGTTACATTTGCAAATCTTTCTGGCATTAATTTTATATATTTTTGAAAATGTCTTTCGACAATATTATTCCATTCTTCCATGGTTCCATATTTTTTTTAGATATATTTTATTGAAAATTGTATATTATTTTATTTTATTATGAAATTTACCTTCATACCATCTCCATCAGATTCGATTTCGGGTAACTGACAATGAAATTGCATGTATATGTATATACATAACTTGTGGATAATTACACAACAAACATTCTTTAATAACTTCTGATTTATATTTATGTTTGCAGTTAGATAGTACTAAAATATACTTAAAATGTCCAGTTCTTGACTAGTGTTTTAAAAATTAATTTTTAGTACATCTAAATACAGCATTTTGTTCATAATTCCTTGTACATATACTAATTTTTCAACGCCATAATAATTAATCTAACACATTCTTAATGTTGCCGCGGTTGTTAATCGAAAATGCTTCAATGTAGCAATAAGAGAAAACTACATTCATATTTTTTGTTCACTATAGTACTACGTTAACATATTCTTGGTTATTGAACTTCATAAATACATTTTACACTCTACTGATTGTTTCAATGCCTTAGTACTGTTACGTGCGGCGTGCGCGCGTGTAAAGCCGGAAAAATATTTGCCCTAACAAAATCAATTGTAACCGGGTCTTTATGTTGCGTGGATTCGGAGATACGCTAGTCCCATACGGGCCCTTTCATTAGATCGCAAATTTATGGAATAGTCAGGAAGCAATAAAGGGAAAGTTGTAATGAACAAATAACTTAAGGCATATAAAAGATTAAATTTTATAAAAGAAATGTTTCAAAGGTTGTGTATACAATATATTGCTATTCACAAATGGTTAAATTTTAAACAAAAGAAAATATTGGCTATGTTGACATTAATGTGACGCAATTCCGGATTTGGAAGGATAAACAATTTTCAAATAACAACAAATTTAAGAATTTCCAGTTAGGGAAATCCCACAGTTAGTTGTTAACTACTGGAAACTACTTGCCGAAAATATTCACACAAACTAGCTGGAAGAGTAAAGGAAAAAGAACTCACCCAAATATATGTGTTAGGTTAAATTTAGAAATTATATATGTATATATATATATATAGCCCAAATATTCTGCAATGCCTGGATTCCTGAAGGAAGAAACACACACACCGTTAACCAATCCACCAGTTAGAACCTTAAAGAAAACTGAACTATTATGAAATTAAACAAAATGAACTATAGAATTAGAAATAAAAACGAAACAAATATAATAAACAAAATAAAATAAATTGAAATTGAAATTGGAAAAATAATTCGTGAAGATAGAGTCTTTGCCCTAATTTGTAACTCTAACAAAATTAATGACAAACTCGTCTCTAAACCACTTCACGGACCCCCGACACGCACCTCGCGATTGTACATCGAAGAGTGTTGCAACTTGTACCTCTCGGAGAAGACCAGGAAGAGCCTAGTCCGAAATTGTTTACATTGCGTTGATATGCGCCTAACGAATTAGGCTGCGAGGCCAATGCGTAAGGGACCGTGATTCGTTAATTAGGTGGTGGTGGGTGCATGTGCGTTTCTCCCTTGTTCAGTCCTTATCTTCCTCTCTTTCTATATAGTTCCTTCCTTTACTCTCGAGCCATGGACTGATGTCTTATTAACTATTGAATAATCTTTACAATTATGTGGATTAATTTCGCTCGGTACCTTAACTATTGTAGGACTGACTGGCGTATAAGTACTTACAATATCAGTACAATGCAGATCTATGAACAATTTCTATTGTAATTTAATGTTGCATCGTGGATCCACGAGGAACATTCCAGAACGCTTGGCGTTATCGGACCACACGAGCGCGCTTTTGTTTATATTGAGCGGTTCGAAGAAGTAGATTGATCTAAGATTTGGACCGTGGGACCACGTTAATTCCAAGGAAGGAATGTGCTATATTAAACAATCTTAGTTTAGTCGCCAGAAGATAGCCTATCTAATAAACATTAAAAACCGTTACTGCGTACGATTAGGGTGTTCCCAGAATGCAGTATGCATTATCGATACGCATCCGGTCGGTGAAAACTACAAAGGAAATTTTGAAAATATTTCTGTTCGGAACGTAACAGTACTAACAAGAGGTCGCTGTGACTTTCGGAATATCGATTTCATTTCAACTTTTTTTTTACCATTTGTGTTTACCAGCTGAGGTCAAGACGCATGAAATTTTTTGTTTTTCTTTTTTTTTTCATTTCTTTTAACTTTTTTTTATTGAAACTAATTAAAAAATGAGTGTTCTAAAATTTTAATAGAACAGATTAAATACACGATATTTTTGTATTTGCTTAAATTTTGTATGAAGTCAAAGAAAATTTTGTTGTATTTCATTATTTTTTTAAAATGAAGACGGAAGCAAAGAGGTATTAGTATTTAATTTTTATTCTTGATGTAATTACTACTTTTAAACAATTAAATATAAATTGTACTAATTTTTAACATAAATTACTTCCCCATTTTTGAGAGTTGCGTGGTATGGAAATTATTATTATTACGAAATTATTTCTTTTGCTTTACTTTATAATTGTAGGAATTTTAATTGCAATCGGTGTTTTAAAGATCGCATGGTTCACTTCAAGAATCAGTGAAGTAGGAAATGGAAGAACCAAAACTGTGTATTTCGATTATTTTTCGTAGAAGAAAAATTATGTGTCATAAACTTTGTGAACTGAATTAGTATGTAATGAATGATTCTAAGTTGTTTTAATAAGTACAAATCATAATTGAACCATTTCTTTTTCTTTTTTTAATTTTAATAGTTCAGTTTTTTATCACTTTATTTGTTTAAACTTTACTTTGCAGCATACACACTTTACCTTTTCTTACCATTTAATAGTTTTTGGTGCTTAGTATATAAAAATACAAGTTTTAATGTTAGGAATACAGCGATTCAAAAGTCATGTGTATGTAAGGTTGAGCATTTTTGGCTTTTTTGACCTGCGAGTGTGACGCCACATTGACTTTTATTTATAATTTTGCTATACTACATTCATGAGCGTTAAAGTGATTCTGTAATGTTTATTTAAATAAAAGCCCGACAACTAACATCCATTTACAACTAGTGATCGGAAAAATATGTTTCACAATTTTAACGTCATTCTTTACCTGGTCAATGGTGATAAAAGCAAATATGGTGTCGCAGTAGCCAATCAAATACGCCAAAAGCACTCAAATTGACATACGCGTGACGTTTTAACGACTGGATTCCTAAGATTAAAACTTGCATTTTTGTATTCTAGATATACAGTAAATATTCGATATCTGCAAGTCTCTCGGGTCTGAACTGTTGCACATATCGTATAGGTCCTACATTGATTGATGTTTTACCGAACATAGAAAAGGACAGCGAGTGAAGGATACCGAACGTTAAGAAACAATAACATATCGGTGGGACAATCCTAATGTAAGAATAAAACTTTTTTATTTTCGATTTTTTTCATATGAAACTTCTACTATTAGATTTTTTACATTTTTCTGATTAAAATAAGACTAAACACGACGTAATTCGGAATATATTTATTTATAATTTCAAACGTTACGCTTACATCGAGGACTTTACTCGAATAAGTTATTGCAAGTAAATATGAACCGAATTACGTCATGTTTGGTCTTATTTTAATCAGGAAAATGCCACGAATATGATGGAGAAAGTTGTATGAAACATTAATTCAAAATAAAAAAGTTAGCAACGTATTAACATTGTAAACAATTGAAGAGACTTTTGATCTTTACCGACTGCGAACGATCGCAGCGTCTCTTTCTTTTTAACTCGCTATCCTCCTTTGCGTTAGAAACTTTTATCGTCAATTAAACCAGTAAATATAGTCCAAATTATATCATGTTTAGTCTCATTTTTATCAGGAAAATGTTATAAATATGTTGGTGAGAGTTTTATGTAAAAAAAGTCAATAAGAGCAAAGTTTTACATTTTCATTAGTATTGTCTCATTGATATACACAACCAGGCTCACGTTACACTTCTCGGCGTCTAGAGGGGTCTTCCCCCCAGTGGTGGGGATAAAAATTTTGCACATATCGTGTAGGAGATTTTTGCAGATATCGAATGTTCACTGTACAAATTTTAGAACTGGTATGTCTATCCCTGTACTTCGTCGGAACTCTTGGGATTGATTTTCATGCAACTTGTATTTCATTTTACTCTTTTTTTTAAGAGTAATTGGTACCGACAAAAAGTACTAGGAGTAATTTTAATACCCTCATGCGGCAACTTGCAGAAGTTCGTCAACCTTTGTCTATCCTGTGTTGTTTTTGGTTAGGAGAGACAAGGACGGTAAATATGGAGTTACCAAAAATGTGGAAAACACGCATTCCAATCGCCAAAAATACTCTGCGAAAAAGTAATATTTTGACATGATTTCTTTTGCATACTATTCTTAGAACTCTAGTCTAGTGCGGTACTGAGTTCGATTTTGGAAAAATGGGACGTGAAAAATTTTCTTCTATAAGAAACTTTAGTTTCCAGCTCATATAATTGTTTTTAACAAAATTGCAAAATCGAGCTCAGTACCGCACTAGGCTAGAGTTCTGACAATAGTATGCAAAAGAAATCATAGCGAAATATTACGTTTTCGCAGAGTGCTTTTGGCGTTTAGAATTCTGTACATCCGAACCGTTTGAATAACAACATGGCCACTTGGATATCGCGCTACTTGGTGTTGACTAACAGGCCTGGCTATACATGGCACCCCGGAGGGTACCGGTAAAACGGCCTATCGTTGAAAAACAGTTTGCATCGAAACTAACAAATGATAGCAATCATACCATTATATTCTGTTTTCAAATTTATCATGTGCAAACAGAAAATACTAATTCCATAAATGATATATAACAAAAAATTATTTATCTTGTTTTTTTAAATATTTTCTCGATCTTTTCTATGATATATCTTGATATTATTTTAAAACTTTATTACAATAGACTAATAATAATAATAATAAATATTAGCCGAAACGCTGATAATAGACGGGAGCTGGGCCCGTCGGTGGTGCCTGTGTCACGGGGAACGATGCACAAACTTATGTAATCGAAGGTTTCTCTACTCGCGAGGTTCCTAACTCCGTAGAAATAGGAATATCGGGCAGAGGTTTGATACAATTGAACTTTCGGTATACAATGGCCTTTATTCTGTGTTACATAGGGTCTTATATAGTTTGAGGTGTTTAGGTGGAGGGGCCTAATCGGGTCCTAGGGTTGGTGGTGAGTCAGGGGGAAGACTCCAGGATTCCTTAGGAGTCAGCGGTGACTAAGTGCAAATTGGTGACGAATCCCTTATCAGGGTATGACACCTGCACCCACTGCACGGGTGCTGGGGGGGGCCGGCATCCATGTAAATTCTCCTGCGACCAAGGCCACGTCCGCGGCCGCCCTCCTCCACTTTCCGTTTTACTTCTTCCAGTTCTTCCCGCAAGCTCTGCATATTGTGCCGTCGTTTACGGCGGCGTCTTTGGATCTGGAATACAAAAAAACATATGTATTATTCACAGAATAGCATGACGAAATTGTAAAAAATTCCGTATTCTCTAACAGATTTATTGTACATATAATTGAAGAATACACTTACTCCTTCTAGGCGCGCTGCCGCGATATCTATTTCTTGTTGTTGCTGTTGCGTATAGTAGATAGTAGATCAAAATTTGTGAAAAACACGACTTCGTACTTCACAAATTTCGAAAACTTGAAAAACTTTTTAAAAACTTAAAAAAAAATATTTTAATATTTTTTTTGTTCGTTGTGAAGTTTTTAGAGCGAAATTGCAAAATCCGGCTCTATACGACTCTTAAGTGCAATGTAAGGAATATTTTGTATTTGGACGCAGAAGTAGATATTGCTGCTTCGCGACAAATTCTGAAGTACGATATTGATAAATATTGACGGTTTGTGTTACAAGGTTGTCGCTTCATTATCGTGCCATCTCGGGTCGCAGGACCGGCGCAAGTAGCGTAAGAGGTATAGGTGGGTGCTTGATATAAAGTGTTGTCGCGCATGGAATTGTTATTAAGAATTATGCAATATGAAATAAAAAAGGAAAAATATTGTAAAACAATATATGACAATATATTATTGTTTATGCATTGCTTATGAGTTACAAAGGTAAATGTCATGGTTAGGTATAATAAGATTTTCAATTGATATATTTTTAAATACGCGCAATGTAGTACAATGAAGCAAACTTATGCGAGTTTGGCTCTTTTCCAGGCTGTTTATAGACACCTTTTCACTTTCCAAACAATGCGCCAGATCTGACTTTTCAAGGGCTCAAAGCTAACAGTACACGTTCGCTGTAAAAGAAATACAAAACTTTTTAAGCTGAGCAGTATTATAATACTTTTACAATTAGAGGATGCGTAAATGGGAACAAGCGAGCGTTCATCTTTATCAACACGTGGATTTACAAAAAAGAAAACCTACCAAATGCATTTTTACAATCTAAGAAGCACTTGAAAACCACTTGCACTTTATTTTATGGGGGGGCTAAGGGGATTATGTACACTTACAGTTTTTTTTTGTCGCTGTCTATGACCGTTTTGTCCGTTATAATTGGGGCTAATTGGGGGGCTTTTGGGCGACAATTGGCGTCTGACCTGGTCGCGTGCCGGGACCGTTGTTTATTTTGGCGCCGCGCCGACAGGTCTGCTGGTCTCGTCTGATGTGCCTTTTCTTGCTTGGTTTTTATGGTCCTCGGGTTTAAGGTTTATTGTGGCGTTGTCCTTTCCTTAGGGAGGGTGGGCTGGGGCTTTTGTTTCGTGATGCTCTGGCTTAAATCTAACTTAAACTAATACATGATTCAAAAACGCTTACAAACTCAATTCTAATTGTACATGATTCTTTCTTATTTCCATTTTTTTTCTTTCTGTTGTTTTTTTTTTCTTTTTATTTATTTGCGTAGTCCGGGTCTTTGTCCAAATCCATTAGTTTTGGTCGGCTGTAGGAATTTTAAGGATTTTTAGATTCGGGTGGCTTTTCCTTCCTATTAAATGTAACTTGGATTTCCGAATCAGTTGAGTATAAGGGGTCGTACTCTTCTCTGATCAGGAAATCATCATCCGATCCATAAACTAAGGCGTCGAATAAATCATCCATGTCTTCGTCTTCCTAATCGAATGTTAGTCTAGTTCTTACATCCTCCCGTTGTAAAGGTTCGTCATGCCAATTATCAGTATCTACAGGGTGTCCACGCCTAAGTGTGACAGCGCGATATTTCATGAACTATTGATGTCACGAAAAAATGTTTATATGGAAATTGCAGGATAAAAGGTGCTCTATGTTTTGGCGTAAACGAATTTTTTATAATGTTATTAATGTAAAAGATATGATGGTGAAGTTTCGTTTTTTAAATGGAACTATATATTTTTTTTTCGATCACGCGATAGTGCTTTTCAAGACGAATTCATTAAGATTTAATGTATCTACCCGATTTTTAATAGTTTTCGAGATATAACGCTTAGAAATTTACTGATTTTCGGCAAAGACGTCACGATTTGAGTAGTAAGTCATAAAAACGATCTTATTGTTGCGGTAAGTGCCGCATGTTTGACTCTACCTGCCGAAACCGATAGCCGCGGATCTACGGTCGGAACGGCAAGTCCGAAGAGTAAGAAACGTGGAAAGAATTGTCCATTCTAATGAGATTGATTTCGGCACCGGTGTCGATCATGTACAATGAGGCACGATTTAAGTTTGGGGATTCTAAAGATATAATGGGGACTAGTGGTCCATTATCTACAGTGACTTGGGACACTCTTCGATTTTCCCTAATTACTGGGCCGTTTATAGGGTTACCGTCTCCCGTCTCTGGCCCTCGGTGGACGGAAGGGGTTGCTCGTTTCCCGAACGTCTTGAGTTGTTATATTCCCGTTTCCTGCATTCGTGGATGTCGTGCCCGGGAATTTTGCAGTAATTACAGAATTTCGGTATTCGATGAGGGCTGGATTCACGATCACTAGGTCTGGGAGTGAACAGTTGTTACGATAGGGATTTTCTCTAGCAGGAGATTGTTTGCGTGAGTAATATCCATTGTTACCGCGCCAATTGTTTTGAGGCTCGCGCCACGGGTTTTCCCTTATCGGTGGTCGATTGTCGCGTCGAGACTCGCGATTTTCTCGGATTGGTGACCGGTGTTCTCGTCGTATTTTTCGGGGGTCGCGTTCGAAATTCGGTCGCTCAGGAATATTGAAATGTACGCGTTTGTTGATTGTGGGTTCGTAGCGTAGTCTGTCTTGTTCCAATGTTTTGTACGCCTCCACAGCTTTGTCCATCAGTCGGTGCAATGGTGCATGTTTAAAATTGCGTACCTCGGTGCGTAGTTTCGGCTGAAGCCCAGAAAAGAAACATCTCGCGATGAAACTGTCTGTCTCTAATCTCTATCCTTCGGTCGGTTGTTGCAAGTCGAGGATTGCGTTTCATAAAGCGCGAACACGTTGCGTATAGTTTAATACATGTTCGTTTTCACCTTGAAATGTGTTTGAAAGCTGACCGCGATAGTAATCTACCGTCAAGGATGGTCCAAAGATTCGTTTTAATCTGTCACATCATCAGAGGTCCTTGGTTGAGACTATATACTGGTGGTCTACAGCGGTTAATACGCGTCCATGTAATTTGATAATTAAGAGTTGGGTGAACATTTTGTCTGCGGAAAGAGGAACTAATTTTTGCGATCGTTTACAGGCGTCAGTATAAACGTTTACGGCGAGATTTTATCTGTCGTAAGCCGGTACCGAATCGACGATTTCCTTAAGAATTAACGTAATTGATTTAAATTCGTGAGGCGCTGGGATTGGCGGAGAATCAAATCAATATAACAAAAATATTCTAGTAATAAGCAGAATTTTTCCCACCGCCTCTTCCCAAGTGACTCAAATATTTATCGAATCAGCGCAATAAAATTGAAATACAAATTGTCGCGTTTATTCGTTCAATTTCTGTTTTTTAGTCGCTTGCTGTGCTCTTACAATGAATTGCGGCTCTCGAATTGACATGTTTCTTGCCGCTCTGCTATCAATTATTTCGGGAACCAAGCACTCCTCATAGAATTGTTTGAGCCGTGGCAACATTTTCGTTTCCCAAAATATGCCATTACGCGCAATAATCGTGTGCTTTATTCCATGGGGCGTCCATATCGCAAAGATACAATATTGTCTCTGCGTTATATGGAGCGGCCCTTGTATTTGATAATAATACCCGTGTTTTTCGTTCATACGAGTATCATCGTCTTTATTAAAAATTCGATACATATCTGTTATTTTATTTTCTATCGCGAAGCTAGGAGACATTCGTCGCGCGTTATAAGGGCATTTGATTTCGACGATGGTATCGTCTTCAATAATGCCATCAGGCGATGCGCCAAAGAATGGGAATTCTGAATCAATGAATAATCCACACTGATTGATTTTCATTCCCAACATCTTCTGCAATTCTTGTCGTGCTAAAATCTTTTTCTTTACCCCACTCGATCGTAAGGCTTGTTGAGTCACGAGAGTTAAGAATATACCTAACCAGATTTCCGCACGACGTTGTTTCCCTTCTGCAACAAACTTTTCCGAAGTTTGATGAAGTCAACAGCGTTCGACGTGTGTTATGCCACTGCGGGTTTACATGCTGACCCCGCGTTACATATTCTAACACTGTTTAGTCGTCGTAACTCAAACTTCGTGTCTGAGCCACGTGATTCATGCAAAAGAAAAGTATTAGTTAATAAAAAATAACAACAACAACATTTGGGGACAAACCCCGAGGAAAAAAGACCTTGCGGCCAAAAACCTCGTAAAATTTATTTATGTTTTATGTGAGTGTGAGTGTGAGATGTATATGTATAGCCAGAGAGAGTGTGCATGGCGCAACTTCTCTACGGGTCATGAGAATGACCGCGTTTATAGACAGAGAGAGTGCATAGGATGCGACTCCTCTACGGGTCAAAATTGACCGCGTTTATAATCAGAGCGAGTGCGCAGGGCGCGACTCCTCTACGGATCATAAATGATCGCGTGTATCGTCAGAGAGAGTGCATGAGATACGACTCCTCTACGGGTCATAAATGACCGCGTTTGCTGGGTCTTGAGACCGCTTTTTCTTATTTAAAGTATAAACCAAGAATTACGGAGAAACATACCTGGTTATTGTATATCGATGTTCAATATTATACGAATTTTTGACTTGAGAAAAATGCCCTGAATGTGGAGACGTGACTGCTTCTCTTTATCGTCATGAAAAAACTGACTCGCTTGTGTATCGCGTCGCTAGGCCGGGCTCCTTTTTCGCAACTCTTATGAGTTGGCGATGCATCGAGCAAGACGCGGCTCTATTATTTTTTATGTACCTCCATCTTAGGAAGATCAGGGACGGCTAGCCCAGCCGCGCGGGCTTTTCAAAAATTTCAAACTGAACAAACACGTCTCTATTTCGTTGTTGATTTAGAAGTTTTTCATACAGATTGCATTTCAACTGTTCGTATGTACTGTCATCAATATTCGGCCGTTCCATGTTTGTACATATTTTGCGCGAGTAGTAAGTCTTCTACGTTCCACCTCTACTGTTTCATGCGGAGGTTCTTTGCCGATCGCGCAGCAAACAGTACTCATCGCTTTTGTAGTATTAAATTGGAGTACTGATGCTTTTACACGCGCTTGGTAAGAACCTCTTTTAGAGAAATTTACACGTTTGCCACCAATCATTTTCGAAATGACAGCATTGCAACTTTCTACAGAATTGCTGGTATAATTATATAAAACGCTTTCGGCGTTATCTACCATGCGTTTCATCGCTCTTTCAATCCTTTCATATAACCCTTCCATTTCTAATTGGGGAACAAGATTTTCCTCACCTTCTTTCAATTTTTCATTAGAAAAATATGCAAGGGAGGAACAATCTTTATGTTCCCCAAAGATATGGCTAGGAACATTCAGTAAGTCTTTCATTAGACCAGCAATTTTATTTGCCGAAGTTGCATCGCTGTTACGGCGAAACGTTGCAGCTTTTGTGTCTGCGAAAGGCTTTAGCACTTTGTGCGATAGCTCGTCTTAATTTTAAAAGTCTTCGACCACCAATCTTACTAATTTCTTCGAGTTTTTTACAAAGATTGCGCAGAAGATGATTGATGCATTCAATCTTCTGCACAACAACATTGGGATATGGTGGGAAGTTTCTTAATTTTTTAAGAACGTTGCTATCGCCATCGCCAATATATTTATAATATATCAAACCGTGCATTTCTATGCTGTGACTAAAGCCTACGAGGATGATAACACTTTCCATACTGGTGGAACTCTGATTAGTTCCCCAGTTTTTATAACATTTATGCTCGCGGACCATAATATTTAATTTGTTGGCTCATACGAAATTTAATTTGTTGGAAATACAACAATATTTGTTTCGGACGCCTACAAATAAAACTTTACGGGTATGATAACCCATGATAATGGCCGCCCCGGATGGAGAATCGTAACCGCCACTACAGTACGATCTTTTCATCCAGGTACCGTCCGTTATCACAGGTATACACGCGATACCGTCAGTAATATCACTCCAAAAGTTACCTTTAAAGTGACACATTCGACATTGGACGAAATACTGCGTTTGAAGACCACTACGCACTGTATGTTTTATAACGAGATCAGTGAACTGACATTTGTTTTGTCAAAATCGACAATGCTTCGTCCACTGATCTCGGCAGATTTCAAACGACATGCATCTACATTACTATCTACATGCAAAATGACATTTTCGATTTCTTCTTCAATATCATTTTGCATTTTACATGCATTTAAATAATCTTGATAAGATGTATTAGTTGCTGATTGCATCGTCCATGTATCGTTATTTGTAACGTATGTTTCGTCCGAACAAATGTCTTGTGTTGAATTTTCATTTTTATTGCTTTCTATTGTATTGTTATTATTGATTATGTCATGATTTCTAATACATTCGTCGACGGAGAAATCAGACGATAGGTTGCAATCATTATTTGACACGCCTCATACAATTTCACGTTTTTATTAAATTATGACGTACCTGCTTCCGAGTGAGATGCGTGGTCCTTGATTACTGCTTTTCACCGCAGCGGCTGCATTTTTCTTCGCATTCCCATTCTTTGATTTGTGCGTACACTTTTTTTACTTTTGTGTAATTAATTATGCAATTATAAAAATATATAAATATATGTAATTATAAAAATGATATAAATTTATATAAAATTATAAAAAGTTGTATCCAACTTAAAAAAAAAATGTAATGTTAAGGAGTATGAAATAAAGTAAAAGAAAACGTGCTTGAAACTGAGCACAAAGATACACAAAACTAAAAAATTTGTCGCAAGTTGTGGTTCCGATCGTTACCACAGCTTCGCTTGCAATAAACTGACCTTGACATAGAATTCTTCCTACACGAATTGGTTGTCGAACGTGGAAAAAAGCAACGGATATTCAGAATTTTTTTTTTGCGATAACTCGGTAAAATACCGAGGAGACAATGCTCCCGCAAAAACAAAACTTCTTTATTTTTTATCTTTTTATTATGAAATTTTACCAATAGACTTTTAACATTTACAAAAATTATTATTATATCTTGGTTTATGAATTACTGCACGAAAGAAAATTTCTAACGTTCCTAACACTGATATATAAAATATCGTTTTCCGTGCAATAGTGTTGCTTAAATAATAGTATTTACATACTGCAACATACCGTGTTATTACTGCATCAGAAAGCGTTACTGAGTGCAAATATAATACTTATATAATATAATGTGTAATTTAGTTTTTTCAACACTGTTTCTTCAGTGATAAATGCTTGGTGCATGACCTTGTGTAACGAGTTTGTTTAATTAACTTAAAATCTTCTTTTCCTTTTCTTTCATCGATTTTTTTCTAATACACTTCATTTGACGAAGCACGGTGATTGCACTGATGAAGTACTATTTGTGTAAATAATTTCATTTGATCACGTTGAATTTCTAATTTTCTCATTTGCTTCAGTCGTTATTTCACTAAATGTCGACATAAGGACTCTTTGGTTACAACCACGGTTAGCCATCTTGTTCGAACCCAACGATCCAGCCCCATTTCCATAAAGGAAAAAGTTGTTCAGACTCACCTCAATTACAGTTCCTATCCGGGATTTACACCACTTGCAAGACACCTGTATAGTCAATATTTGTTCACGATACCTTTTGATAATTTCTCATACCTCTCAACATAATTACTGGCCCATCTACTCATTTTCAGATTTTAATTAATATAAAATCTTCTGTTTCACAATTGTAGATTGTTATTACTTTACTGAAAGTAAAAATTTCACTTTTTCGAATAAACATAATTTTTTTTTTGAAATCACCGCTTTTGAACCTAGACTAAGAATTTCAACTACAACAGCGTCACCATAAACAGTACAAATCCTGTTTGGTGTTTGTGTGGCATTTTTGCCTTCTCGGTAAAGGAAAAGCATCAAATGCCTGTAACGTACTTTCTCCGTTTATTTTTAACAATGTATAAAAGTAACAAAAATTAATGGAAGCTAACCAAACTTTTGTCTAATGATGCGAGGAGTGTCACCTTTTAGAACATATACACATTTGGTTTTAATCATTCTAATATATTTAGAAATTTTCGTATGCCACCTAGCAGAAATCGGCACGAACTTCCCGGACAACTTAATATTGTAGTATTATTAAGAAAATTGTGTTGTTGACTTTTCATCGGGAATGCGAATCTTTGAAAAATTTGTTCATCGCTATTTTTAAACAAATAGGAATTCACTGGTAATTATGCAGAATAGGAACTTCTCCAAATTTTTATATTTTTTTTTGCAAATTTATTCGTAAAAGAATATGTTATGACTTCAACAATCGGAAGAGGTTAGGTTGGATTAAGGTAGTACTGTCCGGTCGATAGAAGAAATTGAAGTGTAGAGTGAAATCGAATTAATGAAAGTGCGGGTTGATTGAGAAATCACAAAAAGGAGTTTTAAAGATTTGATATTGCAATCATAGTTATACCTCCTATTAGCAGCAAGGTAACGATCGATTGAGCATGCATAGATTGAAGAAGTGACATCGAGTAGTCGCAGCCACGTTTACTCGCATGCTCAAAGAGCTGAAAGAAAAAGTGAATAGGATACTGCCCGAGAAAAAAAGAGAAAAGGAAGGAGTGCTTCCTGCGTGGTGAGGACCCGGAGCCTTCTACATCGGGAAAGAATACTGGAAAATCCTAGAAAGAAAAGAAAGGAGTTGAACCACAAGTGAAAGCAGAAGACGACAATTTGAGGAGTGGGACTATCAGTGACGTGTCGAAAGGAAGTGAGGCGTAAGAAGAAGAGGACGAAGACTATGACAAGGAGCTCGATGAGCTAATGAATAATTGCGAAAGATAGAACAGGTGTAGAAAGGGGAAGCTACCGGAGGTGATATGGTCGGAAAAGTCGATAAAAAAGGGAAGGCGGAAATCGTCAGCATGAATGACATGAGAATGTTGTTGGTGAAATTAGTATAGATGCAGCGCGAATGGCAGCGACGGAAGAAATGAAGAAAAAAGGGTTTCGGTCTCTGTACCTGAAAGAGAAGAAGGAAAATGTGTCTTTCATGGCTGTGAGACACCGAGCAAAAATGAGTACATTAACGGGGAAGTCGAAATGATTGCGGCAGCAGAAACTATTCCCACCCCCCTCTCTTGGTACTCAGTTGCCATTAACGCCACTATCCAGAACATTGGCTGGCAGTAGCCGGGAAACTGAAGCCTTCTGGATCATCCAAAAAGAAGTTGGGAGAAAAGCAGTCCCCTGCAACGAGAAGAAGACGCTGCGGATAAACGAGAAAAAGACGGAGGATGTAAAGAAGAGTAGGAAAAGGAAAAATAGCAGGACACAGCTCCACCCCTAAAGACAGAAGAAGGAATTATAACACCGATGTACAATACCCGAAGGAAGAAAAAACTTACGTATAAGCGTTATTGTGCATCAAGGAGAGAACGGAGCAGCAGGCCAGGGCCATTCACAATATCAGCGAGATTGAAGGTAAAGGTACTGTTTTCCTTGTTGACAAGTGGCAGAATAAGGCAGAGGATCTTGCAGATGTTATAACAGCAAGGATCTTGCAGACGGCAATTACGAGGACTGGCAAAATATAAATTAAAGTTGGATTTGGAAAGCCCGCGATTAGAATGAGTGCGTGATGTTATACATGAATTGGACCTCTAGTGGGTCGTGCAGAAAAAGGAGATAACTGTGAAAAATGTTATTTCAATAAGAAGGGGACCCATGAGGTGGTCCATTCTACACTGGTTTAAAAAGTTACCAGGGCATTAGTTCAGACGAGAGAAATACGAAAGAAATGGTGGCAGGTGCTACGTTCCATTTCGTGTGGAGAACTTAAGAAGATGGGACCAGCGGAGTTGCAAAGTAGTGGACAAATATAGTTAGTTAAAATAGGCTAATGTAGCAAATAAAAATATATAAAATTTAATTTTTGATAAGTAAGGTATTAAACAATGTAATTCAAAATACCAAAAGTGCGTGGTAAGAAATCAACCAGCACATAAGCGTATGCATATTTGCTGGTTATATATATATATATATGTATATATCAGATAAGGAGAATTAAGATGTATCAAATCCGCTAAAAACTGACTTAAATTAATTCGCAAGGAAGTTTTCTGCTATCCTGATTATAATATCATTAAGTGTTACGGCTGTAACTTAGTGAAGAGATGAGAAGAGAGAAGTAAAAAGCGGATTATGTTCCGAGAGCTAACACAAATCTTGATCGTGTGTGATGACGGTTAGTCTTCCGCATTTTATAAGATATTCCAAAATTATAGTAGATCTATTCACTTGTGCAATGGCTCTTTCCCCGAAGAAATCACATACCAAAGCATAAGGAGGATTTGGTACTTACGCCTGTGTAGTCAGATAACAAACCAAGAAATTTGGAACACGTGCGAGGAATTGGAATTGAAGTTTTGCAAAAAACAAATACTCACGTCCAGAAAAAAACTTTTACTCCTGTTCAACTATTATATTACTCGAAACTAGCACAGACTAATTAAACTGAAATGCTCATTGCCACTTGCACACAAATGTCATCTCAGTCCTGTTTTAGTGGTAAAACTAAGCGCAAATTTACTCATGCTTTTTTTGACCATCTTGTTGAGTTTAGTCAAAATGCTGCTGTTGGAAGATACTTGCCATGTATGGTTGCTTCATACTCTCGAGTGAAAGACTTCACCTGCAAAAGAACGATCGTATTCTCAACATGTAGACAAGAGACTAAAGAAAAATGTCTGAAGTCACATCAACATCATTATGAATGTCATTATTAATTTAACTAACTCCTATTTGTTTACTCTTATTTATCCCACTATTTACTACATTCCAACATTGTAAATTTTCTCATTTTTGTATTCATGTAAAAGGTTCTTGTTTTTATTGTGGGAGGTTAACCTCACGAAACATAACCTAACCTTCCACGATTGATTATCGTTGTCAGCTTCAGAACAAAGCTATTTGTACAGAAAGTTAGCTTAACCGAACCTAACCTAACATCTTTCCAATTGATTATCGTTATCGGATACAAAACAAAGCTATTTATCAAAAAAGTTATAAAAAAATATAAAAATTTGAGAAGTACCTATTCTGTATAATTACTAAGTAATGTTTCTTCCGAACTAATTTGTGTGAAATCATACTGAATGCTTGCGTGTGGATCTTGCATCTATTTTGAAATCAACTACGTAGTTGCAAACGGAATATTACCGAATTTCTTTTTAAATACATATCTTAGAGTGTTTTTGACAAAACAGTGACAAGTAGTAACGAAGTTTTATATAATGTTAATGTAAAATAGATGGACGTACAATTAAATATGTGACCAAGTTGGAACGTAAAGAAATTATGTGGTCACATAGCATGATACGAAAAATTTTACGAAGTACTGTTTTGTCCACTCTTCTCAGATTTTTTATCTTTTTCTACATCTTGATTGGTTATGCTGTTTCCATAAATGATTTTGTGATTATCATGAATCGTTTTGTTACTTTTATCGTCATCGTCATTATGAGAGTACGTAGACTGTAGCTGTTGCGAATGTTTCTTTGTGGGCTCCGACATCGAGAAACCGATCTTTTGCTGAATTTTCTGCATTTTACGTATTTACATTCATGACACGTTGGTGCTTTTCGCTTTACTGAAAAATTATATTTGATTAATTATTCCATTCTGTTAACGTGATTTCACGTTATGTTGATCAATCACGTTGATTGATTTTGTAAAATCGATTGTACAACAAATGTATGACGAATTAAAGCAAGTACCTTTAGGTCAGATATTAATATTTTTGTGTAAATTTTTATTTTTCCTAATGGAAGATTATTCCTAGAGAATTTATTTGTCTGAGCTTTTTAGTCAACTTGTACATAAATTTGAAAAATTTTTGCGTACTAAAATAGACTATATTGAAATTTCAATATTATAATTTGGCCTGGTAATAAATGTTTTGTTTTTATAAATAGATAGAAGATGACACGTTCTAATCTCACGTCAGTCTTTTTCTTCTTATGAAAGAGAAAGAAAGTGAGAACAATTTCAAAAGCTTATATTATTGAAACAAAAGAGAATTGCAGTTAACGCGAAGATTAATTTATCTACGATATTTAATGATAATTCTTTTTCAATTTCATTTTTTTAATTTTTTCAATGTTTGCATTATTTTTTTCCGTCTTTTTTCCTTTTTTTTAAGAATTTGTATGCTACTGCATGTTTACAAATTGCATTCATTTTTCCAGTAATCTATTACGTATTTTCATTTTCTAGTCATTTGCAATCATATAACAATCTGTTATTTCTTAACTGAAAAATTTCGCATTAGCAGAACGTTGAGGTTTTATTCGACTTCTCTGCTGCTTGTTTTGCCAACTCTTTAAATGATTTTGAAGAGAAGATTACTAAATTCATACATCTTTTCTCTATATCTGTTCAACATTTATTTAACAGCGGAAATCGCCAGTTGGAATGAAAGCTTTTCATGTCTTGCAAGAGATGTTTTTCCCGGTGGTTTTATTTACAGAACTTGTTAAATCTATGCATTGTTCACTGCTGTTATTGCAAGCAGCTTATTATTTTGTGCATGTCAAATAATTGCTTTCAAACTTTCGAAATTTTTTACATTTTTCAAAGGACATACCTATCATGTTCCTCCGTGGAAAAGTTTTCCAATTTGTTTTTTTTTTTAATTATTGGTAATGTAGAAGGTTCTAGAGCAGTTGCTAACACGAAAAAGAGGAAGTTTCTACGAAAATAAACGTAAGCCATGTCAGGACTAAAAATATCGACGGCTGTTTATATTTGAAACGATCTCTATGAGACAAATATAGTGCAAATGTAAATGTATAGTGCAAATGATTTTGAGGTTATGTATTACAGTAATTGTTTTATATTTCATGTAAAAACACAATGATTGCCTTTCACGTATAACATGATTATCACGTTTGAATTTACGCCAATAAGTTAAACAGACGAAAAAGGCAAAATATTTCATGGTAAAAGCTATGCCCAACAATCCATCAGATTGGATTTTTCAAGAATACCAATTGAACCTTAAAGTACTGCCACGCGGTATTTCGCGGAAGGGTTATCTATACCGTCTCCGCGACAGCGCCTCGTTCGCGGATGCTCGCTCGGCCCGTAACGAGCTTGCACGCGAACCTGACCTTCGCAGCGCCTCCGCGGATCCGCGAACGAGTAGCACTTCGGCGCCCGATTCGAATCCTCGCGATTTCGGAACGTTATCCAATTTGTTGGGCGCCAGACGCGTTTCCGCGTCGCGATACCGAACGATACTAGGAAAAAACTTGGAAACTATACGTTACTCGACGATACGGACAAAGCGGAACCGATCGAATACGAGAATTTAGAAATGCGAAATGCGGAGGACTCGAATCAGCGGCAGAAAGGTACGGCAGCTCAGATACCGGAAGAAATGGTAGAGTGGCGGGATTCTTCGGGGAAAAAGGGCTCTAGTCGCGGAGGTTACCGGGGACGGAAGATCCGGAAGGGTCGAAAAAGGGACCTCGACAAAGCGGAGTTACTTACTAAAGCCGGCGTTTATTTAAATCTAATTATGAGCTATGACTAGTACAGTTGACCACTCGTAAGCCGGTAAATCGCGATAAATCGTAACGCGCCCTACTCGGCAGAAGGCTGAGGTACGGTAACGGACAAGGTTTTAAATCCGGGATGCGAGATGCCAAATTTCTAGATTCTTTCGGGATTTCCGGCCGTAAACTACTTATAAACTACGCGAACAATGCCGACATTCCACGTTACTTTTTGCAGATCCTGACCGTCAACTGTCTGATCGGAATTCGACAACCCGCGATATAAAAGAAAAGGTCCCGGTTTCGTGATCTTTACACACGATAATAATCAGAGGGGCTTACCGAGATGTCCTTTTATCGGGCCGGCACGGTAGGTCGATTTTCACAAAAGCTCGAGATTACTAATCGGACTTATTGCGGCAATTGCCAGAAACGGAATAATTCGACGGGAGCCCTTGTGCCGGTACGAGGACACCTCGTGATCGCCCCCACCCTTCTTGCCGGAGTGTCCTTCTTCCTGCGATGACTTCTTCGGCAGGATCTCCTCCTGCCCCGCGGCCTCTTCCTGGTCTATCGAAGGGGCGTAGCGGGGTAGCGGCAGGGTATCGGCACGTTTCCTCTGCGTACTTCGTTCCCTCGGCGTACGTCGTTACTCCACGGCAGTAAATACAAAATAATAAAGCGGCAGATTACAGTCGTACGGGATTATACGCGATTCGCTCTCTCTCTAGACGGCTATTGCCGGCGTTCTATGACCCCTTCCGGTTCCATAGGAGGTTCCTTGTGACGGGCATAAAATACCACGTCACAACTCCCGCCCCCTTACGGAAGACCGGAGCTCAAAAGAAACGATAAAAATGCACTTCAGTGCCATGTAAATGAAAAGTCCGTGTGCCCTTCGGCGGACACTTCGGTAACCCCTCTAGGGAGAGAACGAAAGTGCGGTTGCAATGACGTACACGAAAATAACGAAACAGATCGGAGCAGATAAAATATAATACCAGAGTACTTACCGCGTTTGTCTCTTTCTCTCTCTGTTACATTATTACTAATTAATTTCCGTTCTAACCCCTTTGCTCGGAACGACACACCGGACTCCTGTGTGATTCGAGTACCTATGGACAGATCGCTTTTCTACTTCTACAGTGGGGTAGGTTTCAGCAGTACTGCCTGTACCGATTAAACTGTTACTTTTTTATGTTGTATTAGATAGAAAGAATATAATCTTTATTGTCGTAATAACTAAAAAAAAAAAAATACAATGCGGTAACCGGAACGCGGTAGTGACGGGACCCGGTACGAGCGAAAGAGAAAAGAAAAACAAATCTTATGTTCTTCGGGATGTTCCTCTTCGGTATTGTTCTATCGGCGGCTGGGTCCGGGGGCCTCCTTCGGTAATTGGCCGCGCTGGGTCTTCGGGGTGGATGGTGGGGCCCCTTCTCCCTCCACTCATCGGTGCACGTTGATACGTCCCTTCGGCCACATCGATAACAGTATATGGCCCGTCGTGGCTCCGGGCAGTTGGAGTATCGGTGCCTGACGTCGCTGCAATTCCAGCATCCTGCGGCCGTGGAGGGGTTGGGGGTTGCCCTCCTGGTGGCGATTGTCCATCGCTTGACCGGCGGACCCGCGGAACGATAATCCGCTCCTCTCCGGTCTGCGCGGCCCGGGCCATGGTAGAGGGGGGCAGCGTCGTTTGCGTCGACCGTGTTCTCATACCCGTCCCCGCGGTAGTTTCGGCGGAGCGGGTGCACCACCGAGATGCTCTCGCCTGCACCGCCGCTTCGCAGGTTCCGGGTCGGCCTGTTTGGGTGGTCGCTTCCCTCGAAGGCGGTATCTCTCGGACCACTGCTCCTCGCGTAGTATAATAGTACTCTCGGGCGTCCCGGAATGCTTGGCGGATGGTCGCCCATAGATCCGGGTGCTCCTGGGCAAAGCGATCCATTAGTCGCCTGTACGGCCGCGGGCTCTCCCATGGATCATTTCTGGCGGTGTCCCTCATGTTGCTGCTGGTTTTTTTTTTCTCTCTCTCCGCTTAAGTTATCTCTTTCGGACTCGTTACTGCGGGACCGATAAGCTAGTCGTGACGGTACTGCTGAAAGGACATTAATTTTATGGGTTAAATCTCTTTAAGTCGGTGATGTGTACCCTTATTGGTTGACGATCCGTCGGGCATTTAATCTCGTAGACGATAGGCGATATTTTGCGCGTTATTTCGTAAGGACCTAGAAATTTTGGTATCAGGTTTGCGGCAATATTTTTCTCCGCGGACGATAAGGTATGATTTCGGCGCAATACGAGATCGCCGATACTATATTGTTCATCTCTGCGCCTTAGGTTATAACGGGACTCTTGTTTCACCGCCGCTCGGTCGAGGTTATCAATTACCCAATCTTGTATTAAACAATTCAACATTCGATCCACTTCGTGAATAAATCTTGAACTATCAGGATGTATGTAAAGCCCGACGTACTACGGGGGAGCGGACCCATGATATTCGCGGCTATTATAGCCCACGGTTCCTCTGCGATACGGTAACCCATTAAACCCGCCGGAGCTAACTGTTCGACTTTTGCGCGTTGACAGACGGCACAGCGTTTCACGTACTCCGCGATATCTCGGTACATGCCTGGCCAATAATAACGCACGGCTACGCAGTTGTTGGTCTTTTCTACTCCTAAGTGGCCAGCTTGGGGCTGGTCATGGGCCTCTTGGTAAATCGCGGCTCGTTTTTCTCGTGGTATAACCAACTTCCATTCGTTTAAATCCGGAGTTATTTCAGATATGTCGGGATTCGGCTTCTTCACATACAACTGATCGTTCAGAATTTTCCATTCCGGGAAACAGCACGGGTGTTTCTCTACATCTGCGTATTTTCGCGAATACCAATCTGGGGCGTCGACGATCGCGGTAAGCGTTTCGGTGCCTTCACTCGACTCCTCGTACATGCGAGATAAAGCGTCGGGAACGTGATGTAACGCGCCTCTTCGGTGTATTACTCGGAAATCGTATTCTAAAAGGGACAGGGCCCAGCGAGCTAATCGACCGTTTGGGTTTTTTAGTGTTCGCAACCATCGGAGGCTGCTGTGATCGGTAATAACTAGGAAATGATAGCCCTCCAGATAATGACGGAATTTCTCGATAGACCAAACGATGGCTAGACATTCTAACTCAGTCGTGGAATATTTCCTCTCGGCTTCCGAAAGCGAGCGACTAGCGTACGCGATGACATGTTCGACGTTATCGGTTTCTTGCGTGAGAACGGCACCTATTCCTACGGTACTGGCATCCGTCGCTAATGAGAATTGTTTTGTAAACTCGGGGCACGCTAGTATGGGTGTGGACGTTAAATAAGATCGAACGGAATCAAAAGCTTTCTGTTGCGGTTCCCCCCACTTCCATGTCACATCTTTCCGTAATAGTCGTGTCAACGGTTCAGTAATGCTCGCGAACTGCGGAATAAAACGACGGTACCACGATCCCATTCCTAAAAATCTTCGTAATTGTTTTAAGTTCTTCGGGGCGGCATAATCTATGACCGGCGCGACCTTTTCGGGATCTATCCGGAGACCTTCTTTACCGACAATGAAGCCTAGGTAGCGGACCTCCGAACGACAAAATTCACATTTCTTGGGGTTTATCGTTAATCCGGCAGTTGTGATTTTCCTAAGTACCCTTCTCAGCCACTCTAAATGTTCCTCGAACGTCTGCGTGACAATAATAATGTTGTCTAAATACGCAAATGCGTGGGGGCTCCATCTCCGGCCCTATTAATTTATCTAACAGGCGTTGAAAGATGACGGGCGCGCCGATGAGTCCGTACGGCATCCGAACGAAATGGAATAGCCCTTTCCCCGGTACGGTAAAGGCTGTTATCTTTTTCTAACGGGATTTGAAAATAGGCCTGGCTCAAATCTAAGGTCGAGAGGTAATGCGCGGCACGTAATTTATCTGGTATTCCTGTCATATTTGTTAGCGTTAAGTCGTGTGCGAAGGTGGCACATGTGTCAGGGTCATCGTACCCCGGATTTTTGACCCGGTTCTCAGGGGTCTTAGGATGACAATAATATAAACCTATGTCTGTCATCGGGCGAAGGATCGGTGGTAATCGATAGCTTAGGATCGCGACCAGTTCGATCAGTCGCGGATGTTATGATTAGAGGTCGATGCCTTTGCTTTTGAGAATTACCGAAGGTGCCGTGCCTCGATGCCGATGACCCGACGTCATGGTGCTGCATGGCACGTGCAAGGAGATAAGGATGTTCTAGTAGGATCTGGCCATGGAGTGGGGAGAATATTGCATTCTTTGGTGAGAGGACCATGAGAGACCGCATGGCACTTACTCCAGCGCCTTTACAGAGAACGATACCTTACCTAATTTTTACAAGTAGTATCTAACATATTCGGTAGAGGATACATATCTTTCTTGGATACTTCGTTAACTTTCCGAAAATCTAAGCAAAACCGATATTTCCCCGTCGACTTTTTAACCATTACTATGGGGCTAGACCACTCGCTGTGCGAGGGTTCGATAATTCCGTCTTCTAACATCTTATTAACATCTGCGTAAATCGCCTCTTGAACTACAGGGGATACTAAATAATTCCGTTGCTTAATCGGTTTATTGTCTCCTACATCGATCCTGTTTCGTGAGAGTCGTACACGAGGATCGCTGGGGTGGTGGGGGTATTTCGGTATTCAAAAAGTGTTCTAATTGGTCCTGTTGTTCCGGAGTTATCTCGAAGATTCCTAAACATCGCGGATTCGGCGCGGGACGCCGCACGTTATATTCGGTATGAAAAGAGAATTCGGTCGCAGGATCCGACGAAAAATATCATACGGCGCGCGAAAAATCGATAATCATCTCAAAGGCATTTAAAAAATCTATTCCGACAATGCACGGTACAGCGAAACTGGGCAATAAATATATTTCGAGGGCTCGAGTTCGACTTTCGAG
>CM072795.1:17395673-17415050 GCA_036983795.1 Megachile lagopoda | reverse complement strand
GGCTACAACATTTATATTATTTACAGAGATGTCATTCGCGTCTTCATTATTATCATTATTATTATCACTATCAGTATCATTTTCATTAACATTATCAATATTATTCTTCGGTAATTGACCAAGTTCTCTTTTTAGACGCAGTTCTCTTCGCTTATCGCTAATTTGTTTATTTGTTTTACCTTGTATTATTTTTCCAATTTCTTTATTAATAAATTTATACGCTCTAAATCTTTTATCTAATTGTTTTAAAAATACTATTTCTTCTTGCGTCCAAACTGCTTGTAATGTGCGCCTTTCAACTCGTTCCGTATCGACTCGCGTATTGACCGCTTGCCTTTTTTCATTGCGTGTTTTCGGATGCACCGCTCTCTCGTGTGTTGAGAGGCCTCTTTGCGTGTCGAAACTGACTGTACATACTTCAAACTGATAAGACTTTGGTACAGTGTTAACAGCTAACTGTCTCTAAATTAAATAAATCAGCCATTCTTGCTGACGGGTCATAGTTAACAAAACATTTTCCGCTTTTGAAGAAAATAACAGAGTCATCCCCTGCTATTAACATCAAAATAATATCGTCAATATCGTAACATGCTAATAAAACGAACAATAAAACTATAGTATTACCAATAAAGGTGTTGGCGTCTCCAGACTTTCGTTGAAAACTTGTCTTGAACGATACACCGGTCTTCTTATCTCTCAACCGAGATCTAACGTACAAATTATTCCATATCTCCAGTAACCACTCCGGCATACCCAAATCACGCAAGAGTCGATTTTTTGCGCGGCGCAACTTCTCCTGCTGAACCTTGTCATACTTCGCGAAATCATTCTCAACCTGAGAAATCATACTTGCGAGAAAGGAACTTAATCGTGCATTCAACTCTCTCTCAAATTGTTCATTAGACATACCGGTAAAAACCAAAATTTTCTTTGACAAAACTGCCAATAACCTCTCCGTCAATATATTGAAAATAGGACAAAATATGGCGTTTAACGATTTTGCATTGTACACTATTGTCTGCACACTTGCATACTTTAGTGATGCAGAACTCTTCAATGGAGGTTTCACTTTAGTCTCTTTATCATGTAGTCAAATTGATTAAACGGTCTCAAATGCAACGGTAAACCATCGTAGGCATTACGCCTGACGGCAGGAGGCTGCTTCGCTAACCACGCGTCTAAAATCTTCGCATTCAGCTCAACGGGATTATCCCTGTAACTCTCGAACAAGGACAAATTCTCATCAGGTATAGACGACTTCAAAAAATTCTCGTACAACATGTCACCAATTTTTTTTTAACTCAAATTCTCGTTGGCCAATTGAGGAGCATTCAAATTTCTTTTTACAGCACGCAAGATCGACTCGCGTTGCGATGGTATTCTGTCTGCCGTCATCATCGTTCTTAATACCGGTTTTAAATGCCCATACTTACTCAACTTAAAATATCCTTTTCCCTTAAGAGTCCTAGTTACTAGTGGATCCGGCCGATACTGGATAAAGTAGAATCAGGAATATGAGTTCACCCTTTTGGCATTGCTCTCGAATACCTATAGTTTCGTAGATATTTTGGTGAGCTACATTTTTGAATCACCCTATACATTCCAATGGGCCAGAGAAGAATACAGTGTCTGATGCCCTTCAATATTGGTAGAAAATATTTTTCTCTAAAGTGTGTTATGTCGTAGATATTGGGCTGAACTAATTGTTTGAATCACCCTTTATGACTCCGCGGAGACAGTGGACGATGCTGTATCTCAAGGCGTCCAATTTTTGTAGGAAACATTTTTCTCTATAGCCTATAGTTTCGCAGATATTCGAGTGAAATAATTTCTTGAATCCCCCTGTATAATTGCACGGAGGCACAGAAGGATGCAGTTACCGAAGCTCCATAACTTTGGTTGGGAACATTTTTTGCTAATGTCAATAGTTTCATAGATATTGCGGCGAACTTCATTTTTGAATCACCCTGTATAACATTCTTTTTTTTTTGTTTTTTGTTTAGAAGAAGGAAATCTTTTATAGACACCTGGGAAGATAGCCTAGGTAGTGTGGGATTCCCGCTTTCGGCGGCAGCTAGTTGTGCCGGTTACGACGGCTTACCCACTAAAACCCTCTCCTTTCCCACCCTCATGAAGGAGGATGGTCGCGGTAACCTGCCGGAGTCTTTGCCTGATCAGCATGAGGACAACCGGACTAGGCGGTCGCAGTCCTCGAAGTGTGAAGGTGGATCCACTCAACTGTGAGTAGCAGTTTGCACCGGGGGAGGATGTTCGACATTGCTGACGGGGAGTGAACAGCAGGTTCCTCGTTGGAAGTCTTATACGCAATGTGCTGTCAGCTTTAACCTGAACTGACACCTGGTCTCCCGCCTCCAACGTGGCCTTGAACATGTTGTCTAGGACAACGACCTCCCCATACGCACCACTACCCCGTTCAAGCAGATTTCATTTAATCTTACCCACCACCCCTTCCCGCCCTTCCAGCGCCACCGCATGAGATCGCGGAGCAAGATTTCGAAGAGGTTCGAAAAATCGGAAAAGTCATGGAACTTGTATGGTTCCCAAGCAGGGAAATTTGCAAAACACATGCTAGAGTGCATGAGATGGAAGTGAGGTATCCGAGAAAATTGAGGAGGAAATTTCCCCCACCCCCACCCCCGCGTCACGCATGTAATTCCTAACTCCTTTAAGCTATTGCAAGTACCTAAGTAAGTATATGAATATACAAACAAGAAAAATGAAATGCGTGTTTGTCTTAACCTTTCTCGCCCACGTCCCCACTCACGCCCCCGACAAGTCTCGATTTTGCGGGGAGGTAAACGCTCCAGTCGTTTTCGAAGGGAATTGAAAAGACTTTGTGAGTGTTAACAACTCCCGGATGTATCCTCTGATCTCCGCCCCCAGCCCAGTCCCCACCGGTAAGCAAGTCCAGCCTCCACACTCCGGAGCGAATAGTGGGCCCATTGCCGTCGGTAAAAAAAACTCCTTTTCACTCTCATGCCGCCCCCACTCCGTCACTACTCCGCCCCCTAATGGTGCTGTGACCAGACTGACGGTAGGATCCTTCGTGAAGAGCAACAATCAAGGTAAAGGGTAGTTTTGCCCCTTTGAATCATCTTCTTTTCTAACCCCACCCGCCATTGCCGCTGCTCCCATCAGCTAGCGTACATTTAAATGCTAGCCAGGAGTTGCCAGCGACGCTCCTGTCCCGCGAGGGTGGAGCTTCAGCCGTGGTACAGGTAAGAATCCTCTCCAGTTTGAAAGTGGTCCCATTGACCTCGGTAAAGTGGTTTCATTGTCCTCGGTGAGTGATCCCATTGATCTCGGTAAGGTGGTCCCATTGACCTCGGTAAGTGCGCCTCTCTTCCTCCTCTTTTCCGTCCGCTTGGTCCCCATTTGTGCCCCCTAATGGTGCTATGACCAGGCTGACACAGGTTTCCTCACTCGCGGATTCGAGTCGTTTGATAGGACGTATATTGTTGCTCCTCGATTTCGCCTCTAAGTTTCAGGTCGCTCACCAAGTTGCTGCTGGCTGCCCGCAACGCCTCTTCCCTGTTCGTCGGTGAGTTATACGCACGACTAGGGGAGACTTCAACCGCTTCCTTCTCCTTACGACGAAATCGAGCAGTAGTGGGCCCCTTGCCCTCGGTTTGCCTGGCTTGGTCTTCTTTTCCTTTCCCCTCCTGGTTCGGGGATTGAGTGGAGTGGCTGTGGGCGTGTGGTTGGTGTATTGCGGTTCTGCGTGGCTGAGAGACTTCGATCTGCAAATGTGCTGTAACAAGGCCAAGACTAAAGTGTAATTCGTCGCAGGTGAGATTTCCGAAGGGGTTCTGACAGAAGTGTAAGATTCGAGTCACCACGACCCATAGAAAATGGCGTGATAGCTCGAGAAAAGTACGCGAACATGTGGGGTGTAGGAAAAATTTGGTGAGAATTTTCTCCCCACCTTGGCCGTGAACCATCTGCCGCGGGTGAAATTTCAGAGGAAATTTCGGAAAAAAGTGTAAAATTCGACTTACTGCAACCGATAGGAAATGCCGAGATAGATCAAGAAAACTATACGAGAGAATACGGTGTTGGAGGAACCGTGATGGGATTTTCCCCCACCCCCGCCCGAACATCGCCTGCCGCGGGTGAAATTTCAAAGTAATTTTCGTCAAAGTGTAAAATTCATATCTCCACAACCGATAGGGAATGGTGAGATAGGTCGAGAAAACTACACGAAAGAGTAGGGTGTTGGAAAATCTTGATGAGATTTTTCACCATCCTCGCCCGAAACCAACTATCGCGAGTGAAATTTCAAAAGAAATTTCGAAAAAAGGGGGTGAAATTCGCGTCACCGCAACCGACAGTCAGTCTGTCAGTTTCCCTGAGAGTGTTCTCGTGTGGTAAAGTTACTCCTCCTGTGGTAAGATTGCTCGTGTGGTAAGTCTGTTCTAGTTCGCTCATGCAGCACCCCCGTGTATTGGAGGTTTTCTTTTAAGTACTGTTTCTTGCATACACTTCCCTGTCTTCTCGCATTACGATATACTTGTCGTGTTTCCTTGCTGCCTATCCGCCGCTTACCTGCACTTCGGGCGCGCGTCTATTGTCCGTTCATTGTTCCTTCAGCGGCGTCGTGTCCTTGCTGATCGCTTCGCTTTTGTGTTCTTTGGTTCCTGTTGTATCCGGTTAGACGCCATTACCCACGCAGTGAAAGTGTAATTTCTTTCCCTTGCTTGCATTGTGGCTGATGCGTTTATTTCTTTGTGCTTATAATTATAATTAGTAGCACTTAATTGTTTTAATATTAATTTAATTAATTAACTAATTAGTTGCCATCTTGGTTATCCCTAGGAAGTTTGCTCCTGATTCGGTTAGTGTTGGTAAATTTAATTTATTTTGATTTAACTTGATTAGCCTTGGTTAACTTACTGCGCGATGAAACATATATACATTTCATCGCGCAGTAAGTTATGTATATATATTATATATATTTGTTCTTGCGTTAAGTCCATTTGCCGGTCTGTAATACAGTCCTGTGACTTTCGCTTCGCTTTTTCTTGTTCTGTTTAACTTATTTATTGTTCCGTTTCCAGGTTCCATTGTTCCGGTGATAATCGCATCCGTCTTGTTTGGTAGCCTGTTGTTGTTCTACACTGGTGAGTTGATTGCCCATTATGTTACTACGCTTCTATTCCTATTTCATGTAAGGGTGGTCTATTGTACATTAATTAATTTATTAGTTATTTACTTTTGAGCCTGTGTTATCTCGCAACATCCATGGTGATTTTGCCCACTTCTGTCTGTGTCAGGGTCCCTTTTTATATTTATATATACTGATGATTTCTAAGTGTCTACATATCTACAAGTGTTTGCAAAGTATACTATGTATAGGACCTACAATCCTCCATCTAAATAGATGCAGTGAGATGAAGTGAAATGAGTTGAAGTGAGTTGCATTAAGATTATATGATGTTGACGTTTGATAAAGTACTCTATTTGATATTAAATGAGGGTGGTGAGGGAGATGCAAAGTTGGTTAGCATTAGTGTGGCAGTATTTGGGATATCCTGCAGTGTTATCCCAGGGTACAGTACAGCTTATGCTTAATATTACTCTGAAATAGGTGCTTGCTACTTATTTGTTTTATATTTTAGATTTTAGAATTAGATTAAGTAAATATAATCTCCTTCGTTGCTTGCGTTTTGTCTAGATATTGTTGCTGCTGTCCTACCTTTCTCTGTTCAGCTAACTGGTTTAGGAGCAGCCTAAATGCTGCTATCAGTTAACTGACTAAGAGAATAAAACCCGCACATAGGAGATCCGTTTTGCCTAATGTGGCGACACAGTTTGTCACCATTGTCATTTACCTTTTTATGTACTGCATATGACTGGTTGTGTTTGCTCCTGTAATTAGTTATTTGATCAATTTATTTGCCTTCACTTGCTTCGCTTCGTTTAGTTAACTTGATTTATGTAGTCGATGTTTAATTTGTCCACTGATTTATTGATTTGTTTAGTCTTATTTATTCATCCGTGCTTCTGTTTTCAGTGCTTGTGCTCCAGGTTGTCTATCGCATCTGTGTTGCATAGCAGCTTGCTTTATTGCGTCCTGTGGATCTTCATTGTGTAACTCTTAGTCCTGTGTATCTTCTTGTTCTGGTAAGGTTAATGTCGTTATTTGTTTGTTTAGCTTTACGCGCACAATTTCTCACCCAGGAAGCAAAGTGGAGAGATGGAATGTGTGAGCTGAATGGGGGAGATAAAGTGAATAAAGTGAGTAAGATGAGATGTATAATGCGTGTATTGTATTGTGTAAGGTGAATGTGTCGCAGTAAAAGGATTTTAAAACACAGCTCTTTAACTGTAAACATAGAAACTGTTGTTTCTTTTGTTACTTCATGTCGGTTTGCTGTACGCCGTGTGGCTTCCCCTCCCCTGGCGCTTACGTTGCATTGTGCTCGCTGCTAGAACACTATTCTTGGCTTACACTTCCGCCTTCAGTTCGTGGGGTTCCATAATATCGCACAATTATCAGTTGATTAATTGATTAATTTATTCTTGTCGATTTGCTTCCTGAGCGTTCGATGATCGTTGACGTTAGTTGTTATTATTAACCATCCGCTTACTCTAGAGATTCTATGACTTGGGGTTAGGAAGACAACACGCGAGGATACTGTATCGTTTGTGCATTAATAAACACGATTTAAGTTGTGAGTGTTGACATCCTGCTCTGCTTGATTGGTTATATTTCGATTTATATTATTATTATTTGATTTACTCGTCCTTCTACAGGGTTGATTAGGATCAATTATTTAATTGTCTTTTTATTATTGTTTATTATTATTTATCCTAGTTGCTCTGTATCTAGACTCACAATCTTTACTATATATATGTTGATGGTTTTGGTTGTACCTATAATTTAACGCTTACCTGCACACCACATCTATTAAACTTAGATTTTATATTTAGTTTTCCGGGATTTATGTAGATAATCTTAAGTTAGGGCCTATTCGCGTGTGTTGTGGAAAGGTTTGCTAAAAATCATACTGCTGCACTCTTCTACATGGTCCTGCACTCTACGCTGTATCTCGTTCCTTTCCTGTCTGCTGTCATATGCTATCAAACATTGGCTCACCCATTCCCATTATTATTAATTATTCGTTTGTTTGTAGGTATTCTCGCTTCCCAGCGTGAAATAGAAAGGGAAGACAGAAGAGGACAGAGAAGAAAAGAACACGCAAAGAGAAGGAAGGAAAAGGTGTTATACTTATTTTATTCTATACAACACAGGAAATCGCATCTCGCTCCTCTCCAGTGTTGCGTATTCCATTCTGATTGCAAGGTGAGTCTCGTGATTTTGTGATTTTTGCTTTTTACTTTGATTTTGTTTTGTATCTTACTATCCGTTTATCTTCGTTTTAGTCGTGTTTCCATCTCTGTCCTCTCTTGCTGTTTGCTCCGATCTGTCTCTATGCGTTTGTAGAGAGGAATCCTGTTTCCTCTGCTCCTGTTGCTGTTGTCTCTCCCGGTCCTTGTCTTTTTCCCGAGTGTTGCATTCTGTTGGCCGCTGGGTGTTTTGTTTGTAAACACGCACGTCAGTCCACTCGTCATTTGTTTCTGGGTCTTCAGGTCTTTAGAGTTCCCCGTTGTACACCTTTGTTTACAAGCAACACGAGTGCTCTGTCATCGTTTTTTGCTTCCCATTCATGCTGTTTTCGTTATCGTTATTGTTTCACTTATGTTGCTTTCATTATTGTTTCAGATATCGGCACTCCCTACACCATGGCGGCATTTACTGTCTTACAGATTAATCTTAACAACTGCCGTCTCGCGCAGGATTTGTTATGGCAAACGGCCGCTGAGAAGTGCGCGGACTTTGTCTGCGTTTGCGAACCTTACCAGGTGAGAAGCAAGTGGTTCGTGAGCGCAGACTCGACCAGCGCTGTTTGGTTTCGCCCATCTCCTACCTCTGACTTCGGCGTCGTGGGTTGTGTGGGGGCTGGCCGTGGTTACGTAATCGCTGAAACCCGTGACTTCGTCCTTGTCTCTTGTTATCTATCTCCTAATTTGTCCTCCCTCGAATTTGACGACGTTATGAATTGCTTGTTGATGGCGCTTCAGTGCCTTACGAAACCGATCTTAATCTGTGGAGATTTTAATGCTCGTTCGCCTTCTTGGGGCTCCGCCACGCTCGATTCGCGTGGTCGTTACCTTCAATTCTTTTTATCCGAGCTCACTCTAAAGCCGATACGAAGCTCCGGCGGTCCTCGCCGAGCGAAGCTCTTTTCGTAGGGGTGAATCATCATCACGTATCGACTTCTTGGCGTGTCCTCTGTCCTTCCACCCCCGTATAACGCGTTCTTCCGTGCTGCGTGATTTCACCGGATCTGACCACTCTTATGTTTTCCACGATTTTTCTCCGACTTTCGCCAGTGCTTCCGCGAGCCTTCAGTCCGTGTGGGCTGTCCGTCTCAGCGCGAATGACATGAATGCTTGGGCGCGTGTTCTGAGCGCTCGCTTCGGCAACTGCAATTCTAGATCTCTTTTGCTCTTGCGCAATAAGATTGATTTTTAGCTCTCCGAACTCCAGCGCGTCTTTGATTCCGTTCGCTCCCTTCTTCCATCTTGTTCCAAGAGACGCCGCAACGTTCCCTGGTGGAGCAAGGAGATCGCTGCTCTTCGTCGCGTAACACATAAAGCCCGCAATTTCTATCTCTCCACGCGTTCCCGCGATCCCGTTATCGCTGCAGAGACGGTACTGCCCGTTTACGTGCTAGCCCGTCTCTCAAATCCCTTATTGCTCTTAGCAAGATTGAAAGTTCTCGCAAGATGATCTCAGAGGTGCGGACTGATGTATGGGGGCGCCCTGACAAGTCCATGATGAAGAAACTGCACGGTGTTCAGCCCCCTGTTTGACTAAATCGCGAAGAGTTTCATCGCGTTATGAACTCTCTTTTTGTTTGTACCCCACCATCTGCCTTAAGCCCGATAGAGTCGATATCCGGCCGTTCCGTGCCTATTAGTAGCTTAGATACTCATCGTAATTTCCGTAATTTTAATACTGCCGATTCGTCTACTCTTGCGCCCCCATCCCGTCAGTCGCACTCTGACCTCCCAGATCCCTCCTCTTTATACCCCTTTAATTCTTTCGTTACAGCTGAAGGTGACGACGTTCGTATTGATCCCTTGACCGTTGCATGTTCCCTTTTTAGAATTGGCTTAAAGAAGGCTCCTGGTCCCGATGACATGACAGGAGAGGCTGTCCATGTCCTGGGTAAGAATGCCCTTGCGTGGGTGACAAAACTCTTCAATTCGTGTTATTCGTGCGGTTATTTTCCAACAGCCTGGAAAAGTGGTCGGTTAGTTTTGATACCAAAGGCTGGTAAGCCTTGCAGATCGGTCAGTGATCTTCGACCTCTGTGCATACTGCTGCCCCACTTGAGCAAGGGGTTTGAATATTGTATCCGTGAGCGTCTTCTAGAGGCTGTTCGCGTATCCGGCGGTTTTTCCCCTCGCCAATTCGGTCTTCTCGCCAATCGGTCAACGATGCAGGCCATGCAAGTCGTGACAAGCGAGTGGGATCGTGTTCGTAGCACAAACAGCCACTGTCTTTTGATCACTCTGGATGTCAAGAATGCTTTCAACATCCTTTCGTGGGACAACGTTGTTCGCGCCGCTATTTCTCGCGGCTTCCCCCCCTCTCTGATTTGTATTCTCTCTAGTTATCTCTCCGATCGTCGTGTCGGTACTACTTTACTTGATGGCTCCTGGGTCGAAGTTCCTGTTTTCGCTGGTGTTCCCCAAGGTTCCGTGTTAGGTCCCCTTCTTTGCATTTTGGTTTATGACGCCGTGTTGGGTCTTGCCTTGCCCAGAGGGGCTATTACAGTGGGCTTTACCGATGACATGGCCCTTGTTCTGATTGCCCGCTCGTTGGATCAGCTGCGTTTATTAGCTGAGGAATGTCTTCGTATCCTCGATTCGTGGTATGTTTCGCAGGGTCTGGTTTTGGCCACGCAGAAGACCGAGGCATTTCTCCTCACCGGTCGACGTGTCCCTCGCGGTTTATCTTTTACCCATGGCGATAGTACTCTCCGTACTTCCGTTTTTGTTCGTTATTTGGGTGTTCTTTTCGGTAATAGTCGTCTTTACCATCACCACATCGATCGAGTCTGTGACAAGGCCATGGCTGTCGCAAAGCGTTTGTCCTGTCTTCTTCCCAATCTTCGTGGCTGCGGCTATACTAGTCGTCTCTTGTATTATCGCGTCGTAGAGTCCGTTGTCCTTTATGGAGCCCCTGTGTGGTTTGAGGCCGTGAGTTTTTCTTGTATCAATCGCCGTCTTCAGTCCACCCAACGCGTTGGGCTGATACGCGTTTGCCGTAGCTATAGAACAGTGTCAACTGCTGCTCTTTGCGTCTTATCCGGGTGTACTCCATGGGATCTCCTCATTCGTTCACGCTCCGTAAGTTTTGAATTTGATCTCTTTGTTGACACTCCAGATACTCCTCGTCTGATCGACTTCCTCGTGAGGGGTGACTGGCAGCGTCATTGGGATAATTGCCCCAACGGTGGTTGGACTCGTCGATTGATTCCTGATATCTCAGTGTGGATAGATCAAGGTGGTTCCCGTTTACTTACTTTTCATTTGACACAGGTCTTAACCGGCCACGGCTGCTTCGTCAGTTATTTACATCGTATCGGTCGCTATTCTTCCCCCCGTTGTTGGTTTTGCCGCGTGGATGTCGCGGACACTGCTGACCATACCCTTTTCGCTTGCAGCGCCTGGCATACAGAGCGTTCGAGCTTGTTTGCCCGCGTGGGAGTTCTGTCTCCTGCCAATTTTGTTGCCACTCTTCTGAGTGATCCTGCCACTTATCGTGTTATTCTAGATTTTGTAGAGCGCATAATGATGATTAAGGAAGAAGTGGAGCACTCCATAGAGCGGTATGTCTCCTAATTTGGCTTGAAAGCGTATGCGTGTTTGATGTAGTGCTTCATTGCGTTGGTGCAGATGATCTAGGGATTAGTATGTTGGGTGTGTGCGTGTGTGTGTACTGTGTGTGTTGCTGTCTGTAGCCACCAGCGTATTCTCTATGACTTACTGCAAGGGGTCGCTGAAAGAATTGCTGAAATGAACTGCTGTACGAATTGCTGAAAGACTTGCTGGAAAATTTCTAAAAGTTTGCTGAAACAGTTGGTGAGAGAATTTCTGTAAGAATTGCTTAGAGAAATGCTGAACGAACGAATGAAAGAACGAATAAGTTGCTGTGAAAATTTCTGGGAGAATTGCTGAATGGTGTTGTTTGAGGGAAGTGCTATAGTGAAGAGTGTTAAGAATGTTAAAGGCGTCCCGGAACACTCTGTTTCATTTGTCATATTTCTAGTCAATGTAATCTTTGCTACGAGTTAAGTCCTATTACATGACGTAGTATGCCCTCCGGCCCGATATCGAGTTTAATTTTAGTCTACCTCGTTTGTGCTTTCATTGTGATTCTGTGTTCTCCTTGTATTTACTGCGGCTAAGTGCTGTAGTTTCTGTGTTCACGTTGCTATTGCAGGCTAGAGACTGCAAGGTAGAGACTGCAAATGTTTCAAAGTGTTCCGCTGCGCTTCTAGTTATTATTCGTACAGTCATTATGTTGTGATCGTGTGCATGCATTTATTTTCGTGCCTTTTCAATTATTGTTTTCTGCTCATTCATCGCTCAACTCTTTTATCCATTTGGTCTTTCATTCGTCGCTGTGTCCACGGCGCGTCTATTCTCTTCTTTCCCACTCGTCTTATTCCGTCACATTCTCGCTTGTCTCGCTCATTCCCCATCCCCTTCATTCGGCGTAGTCTATTTCACGGTCCGAGGCGCTCCTCCATACATTCTTTAACAGTCGTTTCCCTACACATTCTCTATCGATCAATATATTTTAATATATTTTACATTCTTTCGAGATTAAGTTTAAATTTTTAGTTGCTGCTCCGGGTCCGAAAGAGGAAAGAGAAAAAGGTAGTCAGGGGTAGTCAGATGGGCTAAGGAGAAGGCCGAGTGATCACATCCTTCCTTGTCTGAAGGGGTGAAAAGACAAGAGACTCAATCTGTGGCTCCGCCCGCCCCAGTCGCTCATCCGCCCCCTCACTCCCTCCGATGAGGGCAGAGAAAGAGGGGAAGAACGGGGAAAGCGGGAGGCACAGCCGAGCCAGTTTGGAGGGGTGAGAGAGGCAGGGCTTCGGTGTCTTATCGTGACAAAATGCTAAGACCCAGAGCCTCCTTCCCCTTTTACTCTATCATTCCTCAGTCTTCCCGCCATCCGCCGATGTCAGGTAGCATGCAGCACATCCTGTGTTACTGCCTGCCCCGTAGATGATATGCATGAGAAGGTTATAGGGAAATGTGGGGCGAGAGATTTGAAAAGGAGTGTAGAGTAGTAAAATGCGGGAAAAACGCGAGAAGAGATGTGAAGAGATGAAGAGATGTATTTGCTGGTTTCCGTCCAACAGCTAGCAGATTGTTCCAGAGATCGAGGTTGGAATATTGGGATAGATTGGAGGAGATGTTGGAGTTGAAATTTTAAATAATGGTTGGCTGTTGTTTGGGATCCTGCCGGAGGAAGTACCGCGTAGGTGAGTTAGCTTCCTTCACCTTACAGTGTTTTAAGATCATGCGTTCCGCTCTTTTCCTGCATCCCTTTCCTTTCTGCCGTCTGCAACTCTTGAAATTTTATTTTATTCTCGTTTCAGTCGCGTTACTATTGTCCTGTGTGGCTGCATCATCTTCTGTTTCCGCACTCGCTGTTGTTCAAGTGTTAATTTTGCTCTCCTCCTTGCTGTTCAAGGTACGTTTGCTTGTACCCCGCTGTTACAATCTGCACGTATTTACCCTTATTGCTTGTAGGTCGCTTTGTGACGCCGTTCCTGGGTATTCAGATGAAATGAGTATAAGATGAGTATAGTGGTCACAGAGACCGTTTGCTGTGACGAGGTCAGGAACTCTCGAGTTGCGATAATGATCTTCGTGTCTTCCTGTTTCCCGCCCTAATTTCTCTATGGTGAGTACTTGTTGTTTATTATTGTCTGTTACAATAAAGAGTTTGTTTCGGCGTGCTACGGGACGCTGAAATAGGTTTTTGTTACTCAAAATTGAATTTCGATCGTCTAATATTGTTCAATGATTTCTTTCCCTACTCAGCTGCGTCCAGTGTGTCCCAGCACCCCGTTTCCCATTACGTTGCGGCAGATAAATATTAGAAATGGCGAAGGACGATGCCAAAGGAAATCGCCCATCTCCGCTGTTCGACTCACCGCGTACTCCACTCCCTGAGTGAGGAGAAGGAAGAAGAAGAGAGAAGAAAGCCTGCATCGAGCAATCGCAGAACGCATGCGACTGTTTAACCAAAGATTCGACCATGAAACCAGGTCGGGCCTGAGCTGCTGTCAGCCAGCACCCGCGCTGCTATCCTTACTTTCTGACGTCACAGAATGTGTTATAGTGGAGGGGAGGGAAATAATGCCTTTGAGAAATGTAAAAAGAGATGTAGAAGTGTTGGTATTAATCGTCCCGTGTAGTGATAGCCCGCTAGTGTGCGGTTCCTTAGTCGTGTGTATATGTTTGATTGAGTCTAGATTCTGCAGATTCAATATATTTAGGGAAAATGTAGCTCATAAAGTGTTCCTATGTTGTTTATATGTTCGCTATGTGGTTTGCCTGGTTGTATTTTCGTGGTTACCTTGTGCCTGGATAACCTGAACAGGTTATTGGTAGTAACATCAGGGACGGGGTATCCGTGTTACCGACCGAGTACTCGTTGTCCATTACGTTTCTATGTCATATAATATACCAACAATGTTCCAGCTTGCGCAAAGATTTCGTATGTGTGTGTGTGGGCCCCTCATTTTCCATTCGATCAACTCCATTGCATGACTAGTGTAGGGGATTGACGAGAGGATGTGCATTGAGCTTAGAAGTTTGTTTATTCATAAGTGCAGATTTTGTAGACGTAGGTTCTAGGTTCAAGCGCAAATTTGTAGGACAGCTGCGTGCTGGTGTATTTAGCTTCTGTAATTACTATGTTAGAGAAAAATCGATTGCAATTTGCAGTTTTATCATCAGAACGTGAGAAGGAAAAGCTACCAGTCAGGATGGTTTTCGCTCCTGTTCCGCGACTAAATTTCGTTTCCTGATGTTAATCGCTTACGTTTGGACAGAATTGGTATAATTGTAAGTTTAGGAATTTGAGCTTAAGAGGTTGGAAAAATTTTCCTTCGTCGCACAGTGGCGAAAACGTGGACAAAATTAATATCTTCGATTCTATGATAAATTATTCAAATGTTTTTTGATAAGATGATTGTATTAATGTTGCAAATTAATTTTTTGTGTTGAAAATCGAATTTTGATTTGTTAGTTAACTAATACGGAGTACTGTACGTACGAATTTTTATCTCGGAAACTATTCATCGAAATTAATTAAATCTTGTTGCATTGTAATCTTGAATGTTCGAACTATCTTAATAATATTTTTTTTATTGACAAATTAATTTTTTAACATCAGAAATTGTAAATAAATTTTTATTTTTTAAATTTTTGTATGAAGTTTAAATATCTAATATGTAATATATACATGAATATGTAGCTTGAAATCTTACCTACAAAACAAGACCTTTTGCAAAACTGAGTGTTTAAAATTGACATCACAATGAGCTATACAAGAAGTACTGTACCCCCGTCTTTGGCGAGCAGTATAAATAGATTTCACATGCGTTTTAGGAGATTTACATCCGGGAAGGGGTTTTAATAGCCACTCTTGGCCAATGATACCTTTTGTCAAGAAAAAACAAGTTCAAAGATATGAAATTGATTGTTCATTGATTGTTGATTATTTATAAGAAAGGTGTCATTGCCCGATGGAAACCGCGAGATGGTGGTGTTGTTCTATCAGGAAAGGATAGGAAAGGTTAGTATGAATCAAGTGGAATAGTATAATAATTGAAGAAAAAAAAATAATAAAATAGTTAGAAAAAAATAGTATAATAAAATCGCCATCTTCGGATGCTTCGGAATCACCTGCACCAGGAATAGCAAGGAATTGAGTGATAGCTTTTGGATATACAGGTAACCCTCCTATAACACGGTAGATAGGTTCCTAGAAAATGCCGTGTTGTAAGAGACCCAGAGCCAGTACAAAAATGGGGCTTACGTTCCGAAAACTTATTAAAAACAAATATTTTTTTAATTGTACATAAATTTGTATTAATTTCTCTTTTCAAAAGACGATCCAAGATTTGTATCTTTACTTCTAAAGAAATAAATTTCCTCTTAAACGTTGTTTTTTTATGTTTATCGGACATGGCTTGGGACTGAAACTTAATGTCTTAAAGACGAAAGAATTATTTTTTAACACACCGTGGCTCGGCGCTGACTGCCGATCAGCAGCGTGAGACACTTTTGTGTTCAGACCACGGAGATGAAAAGAAATACTTTCCGCAACACTGTATCTTTAAGACGGCAAGCCTCGCCGCGGCTGTAGAAATACAGTGTTGTACAAAGGTTTTTGCAATTTTCTTATCGTGCCAGAGCGAAACTGTGTTATAGGATACTGTGTTGTAGGAGGGTTCCCGCAATTTATGAATCGTGTTATAGCGAAACCGTGTTATAAGATGCCGTGTTGTAGGAGGGTTACCTGTACTTTACGACAGGTGATTTACTATTAAAAAACTCGACGACTAGATTTAACGAAACTGGAAAAACTACCTCATAAAGAGCTTAAACCAAACAGTTTCAGAAAAATCGAAAATAATAGAAGGTATGTAAACACAGTGTAAACGTGACTTTGTCTTTTAACATAGAATATTGTTATTTACTAATCTAAATCCCGCTATGACAAAAAATTGTAAGATAATGCCTAAAATATGTAACGCAATGTGTATAGATCATCAACAGCGACGACATATTTGAAAAACGTCCGGAACTGCTGTTGTCGCGTATGATAATAAGGCGCGCGTATGAACAAAAATGTGAATAACTCAGAAAACCGCAAATTACCGCAAGATATCCGTACAGATTCTTATTCGGGAAGCTTCCAGCTTTCATTTAAGCCCATTTGGTAGATGAACCGAGGTGAAAATCACAACTTTTTCCTTACATAAACATTAAATATGTCTATAATTTATCTCTTCCTTCGAAATGCTAACACTAAAATCTTTGAAAGTGTAAGAACATAATGCACAGATTTCTTATAAACTAGTTCCACTAAACGGGTTTCAAGAATTGCGATTTTCATTTTTTGAATTTTGTCCACGTTTTCGCCGTTTTTCACCACTGTGCGACGGGATATAACAAGCTTTATAACCCTAACAGGAGTGGGAGAGATCCCACGCGAATTCGCCGCGGCATTTTTGAAGTGCGTCGCGTACTTCACGCTTGGATTTTAAGCTTCTCAAAAGCTGCCTTTAGAGTTAATTGATTGTGCAGTGAGCAGCCCATGTGTACCGCTATTTAATTTGATCTTGATTTGATTTTGCTATGATTGGCCTGGTTTCGGAGTTTCTACATCTAGGTTCGGAGTTGCATTCTTTTCTATATTATGTGTCCGAAAACTGTTGTACCTTCGGTTACTGGCTTTGTGTGTTATGTTATATGTTATTTATGTTATTATGATGGTGCCTCCATTTACCATGCCATGCTGTTTTTACGTGTGAGGAGAGCGGGAGATCATATTGTTCCACCTTGGATATTATGTTATATTATATTATGATATTGGGTAAGGTGAAAATATTAAGTTGAGTTGGGTTGGTGTGTAGCATTGAATTGTAACATACTGTGATTGGGGTTTGGATTCGGGTAACACATGATTTCGAGTCAAAGTCATTGTATTTGTCACAAATGTGTAATGTATAATTTATATAATATAGTAACATAATGATAATAATAGTAATAATATGATATAATATAAATATAGTTGTATGATAATATGATAATAATGTAATAATAGTATAATAATTTATAACAAAGTGACATAAAATGTGATGCTGAAATATAAATCACTATTTTCCGCTTTACGCTTATCGTTAATTGTCTGTTTAAGTCGTCTTCATTTATCGCTGCTTTTCCTTTTCCCATCATTTGTTTCTGTTTTTTCCCTTCTTCATCCTGGGAAAGTATGGTTTGAGGGCCTGCCATTCCACTCTCAGGCCTTGCTGCAACACGAGAAGTCTCGCGGCTCGCTTCGTGCACTCGAGTATCGCGATCTTCATTGATGAGTATTTTTCGAGTCTAATCTCTTTGATTCTGATTTCCCACCTTACTACCGCCGCCCCAACGTCCGAGTTCCTAATGGCTTCCATGATTTCCTCTTCCCTTATCGTCGGATCTCCCAACCTAATATGAACCGCTATCTGGTTGGTTCTGACGTAGGCTTCCCATTTCCCGCTCCATACCTGTTGATGATCTCCGCGAACTCTTCAATTCTAACCCCCCCGCGCTTACCCCCAAAAACAAATAGAATATCTCTTCCCCGAGTCTCTTTGATTTCCACCACTAGACTGGCAAACCTAGCGACCTTACTCTTGATCCACACTAGTGCTTGCGTATATGTTTTTTCTTCCCGTGGGTACTTAACTATGATTATGTCGATCCCAGAGTCTCCGTGTTGTTCCCGGTGCCCATCCCTATTTCCGTCTCCATTTCCGTAGTCCATTTTGGTTGTTGTCGTTACCGTCGTCATTGTCGTCGTCGTCGCTATTTCCCTCCCTTGCTCTGTCCCCTTTCCTTTCACTACCCGGCTTACTACTTCGTTGCTTTCTGCTACAGTCGCGGCAGCCGCCTCTCTTATTTTCTCGCGGTCGAGTCTAATCAGCTTCATCAGAGGGAGAGGACACCCATTCTCGTCCGTCCCCATTTCCACGATACTACGCTCGCATTGCTTCCTTTTCCTGTCGCTGCACTGACCTCCGCTCGATCCGGGTACCGCTAAAGGGTTCATCCTTTCGCTCGTTGCCCAGTCAAGAATTTCTTCGCAGGATCCCCGCTGACTCCTCTCTCTTCCGTTCTTCTCTCTTTTCCTTTACTGTTCCTTCTTCTCGCGGTAAATTTTAACCCGACACGAGTTTGTTCAAAAGGAATTAACCTTAAGATCAAGGATTAAATGCATCCGAAACGAATGATGCCTTGAAACTTTAATAAGTGCGTCCGAAACGTTGACTCTATGAAATTCTAAGTCCGAAACGATTGACTTGTTTCTTTTTATGTTGTCCGAACGAGTGGCTTAGTACTTTGATTCTTATGTCCGACCGACTGACTTGTTAATGTTGTTCTAATGAGACGTTCTCATTTTAACTTCCACGAAACGTCGGAAGTTTAAGGAAGCATGCTGATTGGTTTTCGTTACAAACGTTGATTTTCCAAGCAGCATGCCCCTTGACGTTGGGTCCATCCTCTCTTGCGCCCTTAGCGCGCCTTTTTTAGAAGAAGGTGGGAAAAATACCGACAAGTACGGGAGGATCTCGAAGGTCGGCAACGCCGGGGTTTTTCCCTCCAGGTGACACGCACGTTGTCCAAAAAATACTGCTACGAAAGTACCGAGGCCCGTCCTCGATACCCTTCGGGAAAAATCCCGTTTATGACGGAAATAGTTATTGAAGACGAAATGAAAGTTAGAAATTCTAAAGGCATTGTTCGAAAAAATGTAAAACTAAATTGCCGGCTATGGCTAAAAACTGTCTTTCAAAAATAACTGTTAGTCCCGGACCCATCATAAACTACCTACGAAATCCTCCTCATATTGTGTTCCGTCGCACGTTCGGAACATCCAGCGTGATTTTGCTTCCTTTACTGTTCTGTAGGGCGAACATTTCCCACGGTGTCTGTCGATGATTGAAGTACCGTTGTTTATTGCGAGTCATATGATGCTCGCGTTTTCTTGTTTGCAGAAATGCTGAATTTTCCACCACACACTTCGCTTTATTTTAATTCTTCCTTCTTACTTTCCTTCACTACTTCTTTCTTGACGCTTCTAGATACTTGTAGACTTGCTGACTCGTTATCATGACCCGAACTTACCTACCGAATTGCATACAGATGCAAGTTCAATGGGGGTTGGAGCAATGCTATTGCAACAACAAGAAGATGGAAATTTGACGGCAGTAGCTTACTTTAGTAAGCAAACGACAGCGGATCAGCGGTGTTACCATTCATATGAACTTGAAACGATGGCTGTTGTTTTTGCATTACGATATTTTAGAGTTTATCTTTTAGGATTGGAGTTCAAGGTAATTACTGACTGTAATGCGTTGAGGACCACATTCTCGAAGAAGAATCTATTGCCACGCATAGGACGATGGTGGTTAGAGGTTCAGGAATTCACTTTTGAGATTGTGTAAGGACCAGGTTCACGGATGGCACACGTAGATG